>WNWK01056756.1:0-10923 GCA_009830355.1 Cherax destructor
TTTCAAAATTATTTACTAAAATACTTAATTTTCACAATTTTAATAGAATTTCTAGCAATTGAAATTATGGGAAAGTAAGCAAATTTATGATTTTTTTTAAATTACTATAGGTATATTTTATCTAAAAAAAAGTTTTAAAAATCCTTAAAATGCCTTAATGTAAAAATGCAATAATAATTTTATAGATTTTGAATATTATAATATTATATTTTTAAAAAATCCATTAAAATCTAAAAATCAATATTTTATAGATATTTCTATTATTTTAAATACATGAAACATTAAAACTCAGAAAAATTGCTAAAATCTTTTTATGCATTTCACGTTTTAAAGTTTATGCTTTTTTTTTTTTTTTTTTTTTTTTTTTTTTTTTTTTTTTTTTTTTTTTTTTTTTTTTTTTTTTTTTTTTTTTTTTTTTTTTTTTTTTCCCCCCCCCCCCCCCCCCCCCCCCCCAAACTCATTTTTAGCTAAAATACTTAGATTTTCCATTTTAAATAAATTTACTGCAATTGAAATTTATGGGAAAATAAGCAAAATTTTATGTTTTCTTTAGAAGCTTACTCATAGGTATATTTTATCTAAAAATGTTTTCAAAAATCCTGAAATGCTTAATCGTCAAAAATCAATAAAAAGTTTTATAGCAATTTTGAATATTTATAATTATTTACATATTTTAAAATCCCATTAAAAATCTATAAAATCAATATTTTATAGAATATTTCATATTATTTAAAATACATGAAACATTAAAAGCTCGAAAATGTGCTAAAATGTTTTATTGCATATTTCGACGTTTTAGAGCGGTTTAGTGCTTTCTGCAAAACTCATTTTTAGCTAAAATACTTAGATTTTCACACTTTTAAATAGAATTTCTCTGCAATTGAAATTTATGGGAAAAGTAAGCAAAATTTTATATTTTCTTTTAGGAAGCTTACTCATAGGATATTTTATCTAAAATAGTTTTTCAGAAAATCCTGAAAATCCTAATGAAAAATGCAATAAAATAGTTTATAGCATTTTTAATATTTATAATTATTTAATATTTTAAAATCCATTAAAAATCTATAAAAATCAAATTTTTAGAATATTTCATATTATTTTCGAAAATACATGAAACATTAAAAAGCTCAGAAATTGCTAAATGTTTATTATATTTCGACGTTTAAGCTTAGCTTCTGGCAAACTCATTTGCTAATTTATTTTCACTTTAATAAATTTCTCAATTGAAATTTATGGAAAGTAAGAAAATTTTATGATTTTAGAAGCTTACTCATAGGTATATTTATCTAAAATGTTTTCAAATCCTGAAATGCCTTAACTCAAAATGCAAAAAGTTTATAATTTTGAATATTTATAATTATTTATATTTAAATCATTAAAATCTATAAAATCAATATTTAATATTTCATATTATTTAAATACATGAAACATTGCCAGAAATGGCTAAAACTTTATGCATATTTCGACGTTTTAGAAGCGGTTTGAGTGCTTTTCTGGCAAAACTCATTTTTCAGCTAAAATACTTAGATTTTCACACTTTTAAATGGAATTTCTACTGCAATTGAAATTTATGGGAAAAGTAAGCAAAATTTTATGATTTTCTTTTAGGAAGCTTACTCATAGGTATATTTTATCTAAAAAATAGTTTTTCAGAAAATCCGTGAAAATGCCTTGAATCGTCAAAAATGCAATAAAATAACGTTTTATAGAATTTTTGAATATATATAAATTATTTACATATTTTTAAAAATCCCATTAAAAATCTATAAAAATCAATATTTTTATAGAATATTTCATATTATTTTCGAAAAATACATGAAACATTAAAAAGCTCAGAAAAATTGCTAAAATCGCATTTTATGGCATATTTCGACGTTTTAGAGCGGTTTGATGCTTTTCTGACAAAACTCATTTTTTAGCTAAAATACTTAGATTTTCACACTTTTAAATAGAATTTCTACTGCAATTGAAATTTATGGGAAAAGTAAGCAAAATTTTATGATTTTCTTTTAGGAAGCTTACTCATAGGTATATTTTATCTAAAAAATAGTTTTTCAGAAAATCCTGAAAATACCTTGAATCGTCAAAAATGCAATATAAAAAACGTTTTGTAGAATTTTTGAATATATATAAATTATTTACATATTTTTAAAAATCCCATTAAAAATCTTAAAAAACAATATTTTTAAAATATTTCATATTATTTTAAAAATACATGAACCATTAAAAGCTCAGAAAAATGGCTAAAATCGCATTTTATGGCATATTTCGACGTTTTAGAGCGGTTTGATGCTTTTCTGACAAAACTCATTTTTAGCTAAAATACTTAATTTTCACACTTTTAAATAGAATTTCTACTGCAATTGAAATTTATGGGAAAAGTAAGCAAAATTTTATGATTTTCTTTTAGGAAGCTTACTCATAGGTATATTTTATCTAAAAAAATAGTTTTTCAGAAAATCCGTGAGAATGCCTTGAATCGTCAAAAAATGCAGTAAAATAACGTTTTATAGCATTTTTTAATATTTATATATTATTTACATATTTTTAAAAAATCCCATTAAAAATCTATAAAAATCAATATTTTTATAGAATATTTCATATTATTTTCGAAAAATACATGAAACATTAAAAAGCTCAGAAAAATGTGCTAAAATCGTGTTTTATTGCATATGTCGACGTTTTAGAACGGCTTGAGTGCTTTCCTGGCAAAACTCATTTTTCAGCTAAAATACTTAGATTTTCACACTTTTAAATGGAATTTCTACTGCAATTGAAATTTATGGGAAAAGTAAGCAAAATTTTATGATTTTCTTTTAGGAAGCTTACTCATAGGTATATTTTATCTAAAAATAGTTTTTCAGAAAATCCGTGAAAATGCCTTGAATCGTCAAAAATGCAATATAATAACGTTTTATAGCATTTTGAATATATATAAATTATTTACATATTTTTAAAAATCCCATTAAAAATCTATAAAAATCAATATTTTTAGAATATTTCATATTATTTTCAAAAATACATGAAACATTAAAAAGCTCAGAAAAATGTGCTAAAATCGTATTTTATTGCATATTTCGACGTTTTAGAGCGGTTTGAGTGCTTTTCTGGCAAAACTCATTTGTCAGCTAAAATACTTAGATTTTCACACTTTTAAATAGAATTTCTACTGCAATTGAAATTTATGGGAAAAGTAAGCAAAATTTTATGATTTTCTTTTAGGAACTTACTCATAGGTATATTTTATCTAAAAAAAAGTTTTCAGAAAATCCATGAAATGCCTAATCGTCAAAAATGCATAAAATAAGTTTTATAGCATTTTTAATATTTAAATTATTTACATATTTTAAAAATCCCATTAAAAATCTATAAAAATCAATATTTTTATAGAATATTTCATATTATTTTCGAAAATACATGAAACATTAAAAGCTCAGAAAATGTGCTAAAATCGTTTTTATTGCATATTTCGACGTTTTAGACGGTTTGAGTGCTTTTCTGGCAAAACTCATTTTCAGCTAAAATACTTAGATTTTCACATTTTAAATAAATTTCTACTGCAATTGAAATTTTGGGAAAAGTAAGCAAAATTTTATGATTTTCTTTTAGGAAGCTTACTCATAGGTATATTTTATCTAAAAAATGTTTTTCAAAAATCCTGAAAATCCTTAATCGTAAAAATGCAATAAAATAAGTTTTTAGATTTTGAATATTTATAATTATTTACATATTTTTAAAAATCCCATTAAAAATCTTAAAAATCAATATTTTTAAAATATTTCATATTATTTTAAAAATACATGAAACATTAAAAAGCTCAGAAAAATGGCTAAAATCGATTTTATTGCATATTTCGACGTTTTAGAGCGGTTTGATGCTTTTCTGGCAAAACTCATTTTCAGCTAAAATACTTAGATTTTCACCTTTTAAAGAATTTCTACGCAATAAATTTATGGGAAAAGTAAGCAAAATTTATGTTTTCTTTAGGAAGCTTACTCATAGGTATATTTATCAAAAATAGTTTTCAGAAAATCGAAAATGCTTAATGCAAAAATGCAATAAAATAGTTTATGATTTTAATATTAAAATTATTTACATATTTTAAAAATCCCATTAAAAATCTAAAAATCATATTTTAGAATATTTCATATTATTTTCAAAAATACATGAAACATTAAAAGCTCAAAAATTGCTAAAATCGTTTTATTGCATATTTCACTTTTAGACGTTTGAGTGCTTCTGGCAAAACTCATTTTTCAGCTAAAATACTTAGATTTTCACATTTTAAATGAATTTCTACTGCAATTGAAATTTATGGGAAAAGTAAGCAAATTTTATGTTTTCTTTAGGAAGCTTACTCAGGTATATTTTATCTAAAAATGTTTTTCAGAAAATCCTGAAAATGCCTTAATCGTCAAAAAATGCAATAAAATAAGTTTTATAAATTTTTAATATTATAATTATTTACATATTTTTAAAAAATCCATTAAAAATCTAAAAATCAATTTTTTATAAATATTTCATATTATTTTCGAAAATACATGAAACATTAAAGCTCAGAAAATGTGCTAAAATCGTTTTATGATTTCGACGTTTTAGAGCGGTTTGATGCTTTTCTGCAAAACTCATTTTTAGCTAAAATACTTAATTTTCACACTTTTAAATAAATTTCTACTGCAATTGAAATTTATGGGAAAAGTAAGCAAATTTTATGATTTTCTTTTAGGAAGCTTACTCATAGGTATATTTTATCTAAAAATAGTTTTTCAGAAAACTGAAAATCCTTAATTGTCAAAAATGCAATAAAATAACGTTTTATAGCATTTTTAATATTTATTAATTATTTACATATTTTTAAAAAATCCCATTAAAAATCTATAAAAATCAATATTATTTAGAATATTTCATATTATTTTCAAAATACATGAAACATTAAAAAGCTCAGAAAAATGTGCTAAAATCGTATTTTATTGCATATTTCGACGTTTTAGACGGTTTAGTGCTTTTCTGGCAAAACTCATTTTTCAGCTAAAATACTTAGATTTTCACACTTTTAAATAAATTTCTACTGCAATTGAAATTTATGGGAAAAGTAAGCAAAATTTTATGATTTTCTTTTAGGAAGCTTACTCATAGGTATATTTTATCTAAAAAATAGTTTTTCCAAAATCCTGAAAATGCCTTAATCGTCAAAAATGCAATAAAATAAGTTTTATAGCATTTTGAATATTTATTAATTATTTACATATTTTTAAAAATCCCATTAAAAATCTATAAAAATCAATTTTTTATAGAATATTTCATATTATTTTCAAAAATACATGAAACATTAAAAGCTCAGAAAATGTGCTAAAATCGTATTTTATTGCATATTTCGACGTTTAGAGCGTTTGAGTGCTTTTGGCAAAACTCATTTTCAGCTAAAATACTTAGATTTTCACACTTTTAAATAGAATTTCTACTGCAATTGAAATTTATGGGAAAAGTAAGCAAAATTTTATGATTTTCTTTAGGAACTTACTCATAGGTATATTTTATCTAAAAAATAGTTTTTCAGAAAATCCTGAAATGCCTTGAATCGTCAAAAATGCAATAAAATAACGTTTTTATAGCATTTTTAATATATATAATTATTTACATATTTTAAAAATCCCATTAAAAATCTATAAAAATCAATATTTTTATAGAATATTTCATATTATTTTCGAAAAATACATGAAACATTAAAAAGCTCAGAAAAATGTGCTAAAATCGTTTTTATTGCATATTTCGACGTTTTAAGCGGTTTGAGTGCTTTTCTGGCAAAACTCATTTGTCAGCTAAAATACTTAGATTTTCACACTTTTAAATAGAATTTCTACTGCAATTGAAATTTGGAAAAGTAAGCAAAATTTTATGATTTTCTTTAGGAAGCTTACTCATAGGTATATTTTATCTAAAAATAGTTTTCAGAAAATCCGTGAAAATACCTTGAATCGTCAAAAATGCAATAAATAACGTTTTTAGAATTTTGAATATATATAAATTATTTACATATTTTTAAAAATCCCATTAAAATCTTAAAAATCAATATTTTTAAAATATTTCATATTATTTTAAAAATACATGAACATTAAAAAGCTCAGAAAAATAGTGCTAAATCGCATTTTATGGCATATTTCGACGTTTAGAGCGGTTTGATGCTTTTCTGACAAAACTCATTTTTAGCTAAAATACTTACATTTTCACACTTTAAATAGAATTTCACTGCAATTGAAATTTATGGGAAAAGTAAGCAAAATTTTATGATTTTCTTTTAGGAAGCTTACTCATAGGTATATTTTATCTAAAAAATAGTTTTCACAAAATCCTGAAAATGCCTTAAATCGTCAAAAAATGCAATAAAATAAGTTTTATAGCAATTTTGAATATTTATAATTATTTACATATTTTTAAAAATCCCATTAAAAATCTATAAAAATCAATTTTTTATAGAATATTTCATATTATTTTCAAAAATACATGAAACATTAAAAGCTCAGAAAATGTGCTAAAATCGTATTTTATTGCATATTTCGACGTTTTAGAGCGGTTTGATGCTTTTCTGCAAAACTCATTTTCAGCTAAAATACTTAGATTTTCACACTTTTAAATAAAATTTCTACTGCAATTGAAATTTATGGAAAAGTAAGCAAAATTTTATGATTTTCTTTTAGGAATCTTACTCATAGGTATATTTTATCTAAAAAATAGTTTTTTAAAAACGGAAATGCCTTTGAATCGTCAAAAATGCAGTAAAATAAATTTTATAGCATTTTAATATTTATAAATTATTTACATATTTTTAAAATCCCATTAAAAATCTATAAAAATCAATATTTTTATAGAATATTTCATATTATTTTCTTTAAATAATGAAAATTAAAAAGCCTCAGAAAATGGTCCTAAAATCATTATTTTTATTGCCCTATTTCGACGTTTTAGAGCAATTTTTGATGGCTTTTCTGGCAAACAAACTATTTGTCAAACTAAAATACTTAGAAACGTCAAAAATGCAATAAAATCAAGTTTTATAGCATTTTTGAATATTTATTAATTATTTACATATTTTTAAAAATCTCATTAAAATCTATAAAATCAATATTTTTATAGAATATTTCATATTATTTTCGAAAATACATGAAACATTAAAAAGCTCAGAAAAATGTGCTAAAATCGTGTTTTATTGCATATTTCCACGTTTTAGAGCAGGGTTTTAGTGCTTTTTGGCAAAACTCATTTTTCAGCTAAAATACTTAGATTTTCACACTTTTAATAGAATTTCACTAATTGAAATTTATGAAAAGTAAGCAAATTTTATGATTTTCTTTAGGTATATTTAATCTAAAAATAGTTTTCAGAAAATCCTGAAAATGCCTTAAATCCAAAAATGCAATAAATCAAGTTTTATATTTAATATTTAATATTTATTAATGATTTACATATTTTTAAAAATCCCATTAAAAAACTACAAAAATCAATATTTTTATAGAATATTTCATATTATTTTCAAAAATACATGAAACATTAAAAGCTCATAAAAATGTGCTAAAATCGTGTTTTATTGCATATTTGACGTTTAAGAGCGGTTTGAGCTTTTCTGGCAAAACTCATTTTTCAGCTAAAATACTTAGATTTTCACACTTTTAAATAAAATTTCTACTGCAATTGAAATTTATGGAAAAGTAAGCAAAATTTTATGATTTTCTTTTAGGAAGCTTCTCATAGGTATATTTTATCTAAAAATAGTTTTTCAAAAATCTTGAAAATGCCTTAAATCGTCAAAAATACAATAAAATCAAGTTTTATAAATTTTGAATATTTATTAATTATTTACATATTTTTAAAAATCCATTAAAAATCTATAAAAATCAATTTTTTTTAGAATATTTCATATTATTTTCAAAAATACATGAAACATTAAAAAGCTCAGAAAAATGTGCTAAAATGTTTTTATTGCATATTTCGACGTTTTAGAGCGGTTTGAGTGCTTTTCTGGCAAAACTCATTTTTCAGCTAAAATACTTAGATTTTCACACTTTTAAATAAAATTTCTACTGCAATTGAAATTTATGGGAAAAGTAAGCAAAATTTATGATTTTCTTTTAGAACTTACTCATAGGTATATTTTATCTAAAAATAGTTTTTAAAAAACGTGAGAATGCTAGAATCGTCAAAAATGCAATAAAATAACGTTTTATAGCATTTTTAATATTTATAAATTATTTACATATTTTTAAAAAATCCCATTATAAATCTATAAAAATCAATATTTTTATAGAATATTTCATATTATTTTCTACTTAAAATACGAATGAAACGCTTTTTGAAGAGTTTCAGTTTGAGTGCTTTTCTGGCAAAACTCATTTTAGCTAAAATACTTAGATTTTCACAATTTTAAATAGAATTTTACGCATTGAAATTTATGGAAAAGTAAGCAAATTTATGATTTTCTTTAGGAATCTTACTCATAGGTATATTTTATCTAAAAAATTGTTTTCAAAAATCCTTGAAAATGCCTTAAATCATCAAAAATGCAATAAAATAACGTTTTTAGCATTTTTGAATATTTATTAATTATTTACATATTTTAAAAAAAATCCCATTAAAAATCTATAAAATCAATATTTTTATAGACTATTTCATATTATTTTCGAAAAATACATGAAACATTAAAAGCTCAGAAAAAGTGCTAAAATCATGTTTTTTTACATATGTCGACGTTTTTGAACGGTTTGATGCTTTTCTGGCAAAACTCATTTTTCAGCTAAAATACTTAGATTTTCACACTTTTAAATAGAATTTCATGCAATTGAAATTTATGGGAAAAGTAAGCAAAATTTTATGATTTTCTTTTAGGAAGCTTACTTATAGGAATATTTTATCTAAAAAAATAGTTTTCAGAAAATCCATGAAAATGCGTTAAATCGTCAAAAAATGCAATAAATTCAAGTTTTATAGCATTTTTGAATATTTATTAATTATTTACATATTTTTAAAAAATCCCATTATAAATCTATAAAAATCAATATTTTTACAGAATATTTCATATTATTTTCGAAAAATACATGAAACATTAAAAAGCTCAGAAAAATGTGCTAAAATCGCATTTTATGGCATATTTCGACGTTTTAGAGCGGTTTGATGCTTTTCTGACAAAACTCATTTTATAGCTAAAATACTTACATTTTCACACTTTTAAATAGAATTTCTACTGCAATTGAAATTTATGGGAAAAGTAAGCAAAATTTTATGATTTTCTTTTAGGAAGCTTACTCATAGGTATATTTTATCTAAAAAATAGTTTTTACAAAATCCTTAAAAATGCCTTAAATCGTCAAAAAATGCAATAAAATCAAGTTCTATAGCAATTTTGAATATTTACTAATTATTTACATATTTTTAAAAAATCCCATTAAAAATCTATAAAAATCAATTTTTTTATAGAATATTTCATATTATTTTCAAAAAATACATGAAACATTAAAAAGCTCAGAAAAATGTGCTAAAATCGTATTTTATTGCATATTTCGACATTTTAGAGCGGTTTGAGTGCTTTTCTGGCAAAACTCATTTTTCAGCTAAAATACTTACATTTTCACACTTTTAAATAGAATTTCTACTGCAATTGAAATTTATGGGAAAATTAAGCAAAATTTTATGATTTTCTTTTAGGAATCTTACTCATAGGTATATTTTATCTAAAATAATAGTTTTTAAAAAAAAACGTGAGAATGCCTAGAATCGTCAAAAATGCAGTAAAATAACGTTTTATAGCATTTTTTAATATTTATAAATTATTTACATATTTTTAAAAAATCCCATTAAAAATCTATAAAAATCAATATTTTTATAGAATATTTCATATTATTTTCGAAAAAAACATGAAACTTAAAAAGCTCGGGAAAAAAGTGCTAAAATCGTATTTTATTGCATATTTCGACGTTTTAGAGCGGGTTTTAGTGCTTTTCTGGCAAAACTCATTTTTAGCTAAAATCTTAGATTTTCACACTTTTAAATAAATTTCTATTGCAATTGAAATTTATGGGAAAAGTGGAAATTTTATGATTTTCTTTTAGGGAAGCTTACTAATAGGAAGCTTACTCATAGGTATATTTATCTAAAAAATAGTTTTTACAAAATCTGTGAAAATGCCTTGAATCGTCAAAAATGCAATGAAAAGTTTTATAGAATTTTGAATATATATAAATTATTTACATATTTTTAAAAATTCCCATTAAATATCTTTAAAAATAAATATTTTTTTAGAATATTTTATATTATTTTCGAAAAAAAAAAACTTAAAAGCTCAGAAAAAAGTGCTAAAATCGATTTTATGGGATATTTGGTTTTAGGCGGTTTGATGTTTTCTAAAAACTCTTTTTTGTAAAATACTTACTTTTCCACTTTTTAAAAAAATTTCTACGCAATTGAAATTTATTGGGGAAAAATAAGCAAAATTTTATGATTTTCTTTTAGGACTTACTTATAGGAAAATTTTATCTAAAAAAAAGTTTTCAGAAAACCTTTAAAATCCTTAAAAACGTCAAAAAAAGCAATAAAAAAAAAGTTTTAACATTTTAATTTTATTAAAAATTTAATATTTTTAAAAATCCCTTAAAATCTATAAAAAAAATATTTTTAGAATATTTATATTATTTCGAAAAATACTAAACATTAAAAACTCAGAAAAATTTGCTAAAATCGTATTTTATTGCATATTTCGAGTTTTAAGCGGTTTGAGTGTTTTCAAAAATTAAATTTTGTAAAATCTTAGATTTTTCCAATTTTTAAAAAAATTTTCTGCAAATTTAAATTTATGGGAAAATAAGCAAAATTTTATTTTTTCTTTTTGGAAGCTTACTAAGGGATATTTTATCTAAAAAAAAAGTTTTTAGAAAACCG
>WNWK01056757.1:0-10923 GCA_009830355.1 Cherax destructor
CTGGTTGTTGTGTGTGGGGTTGACTTGTAAATATGCTGAGTCAGGTGCAGCTGCTGTCAAAATGACATCTTATATGTACTATCCTCACACCCTTACTGCCTGTGAACACCCATGGGCCCCATGTTTTTTCTTCCCCACAGTCCTTCCCCTCTTCCTATCTCCCTTTCCCCTCCTCCTGCCCCTGCCTGCCTGCCCCTGCCTGCCTGCCTCCTCCTTTTTTGCCCCCCTTTCCTACCTACCTACCTACTTTCTTTCCCTTAGAACTGCTATTAGCTTCTGGAAGCGGGTGGTGTGTGTGTGTGTGGACTTATAAATATGCTAAGTCAGGGTGGGCTGTGTCAAAATGACATCCTCTTTATTATACCATTAAAAAGGGGTTAAATCGATCTGAAATATCTAGCATAGAAGGATAAGCAAGGGTTTTTAAAGCGGGAAAAAATTCAGATTCAGGAAGGATATAAAAACCCTGGTTTGGAAATAGTTGTGGATAGGGAACAAACCCCCATTTCCCGTCATAAAGCAAAGGGCGTTGTGTATTTTTAAAAATAGGTTCGATAAATACATAAGGGGGAGTGGGTGGGTGGGGTTTGGGCCCTGACAGCTTGTGCTACTAGGTCAGATCCCATGCTCCTCCCTTAAGTGAATGTGACCTGACTGGGTTTAAAGGCTTGGCAACCCGGGGGGAAAATGGACTTTCCCCTGGGCCAGTGGGCCTGCTGCGTTTCCTTCTTTCTTATGTTCTAAATAAAATTTTGATTTTGAGGTTGTGATGGCCCTAGGGTGTGTCCATCTCACTGTTTGAAATTAACTACCAGAATACTTTTGGAAATATAAACTACAGTTTTAGTACTTATTAAATTTATTATAAAATAATACAGTAAATTAAAATTTCCCTTCATTTTCAATAGAAAAAATATCAGTAAGTACCAAAAAGGGGTTTTGGAGGCTTGCACTTGGGCTTCAACAACCTCCACTACCCCCTTCCCCCCCCTTCCCCACTGTTACACATTACAGCCAGGTTCCTTTCATTTTTTGCCTTTATTATGCAAAGATAATCAGAGGGAAAAAAAACACAGGTGGGGGTCCCTATCTGGACAGGGGTAGTTCCTGTCCCCGAATATCAAGTCATTTATTTTCACAAAATAAAAGTTTAGCAACTGAATTTATGCATAAATATAAAGTACAGTGAGCCCCCGGTTTTTCGTGATTAATCCTTTCCCAGAGGGCGTCATAGCCGAATATCATGAACTCGAATCTATTTTCCCCTTAAGAAATAATGGAAATAAAATTAATCCATTCAGACACCCAAAGTATTAAAATAAATTTAGTTTCTACATTAAATATACATTAAATTACACAGAAAACAATGATACATGAAGAATAAAAGTATAATAACATGTCCTTACCTTTATTGAAGAGTTGTTGATGTGTAGAAAAACAGGAGGGGGGAGAGGATGGAAGTTTTCATTGTTTGGAAGGAAATCCCCTTCTATAAAGGCATCAGGTAACAAGTCCTTGCCTTCCTGTTTCTCCCTGCATGCCTGCTCGCTCCCTGCATGCCTGCTACGCCCCCTGCATGCCTGCTACGCTCCCTGCATGCCTGCTACGCCCCCTGCATGCCTGCTACACTCTTTGCATGCCTGCTACTCTCCCTGCATGCCTGCTACACTCCCTGCATATCTGCTACACTCCTGCATGCCTGCTACACCCCCTGCATGCCTGCTACACTCACTGCATGCCTGCTACACTCCCTGCATGCCTGCTCCCTCCCTGCATGCCTGATACCTCCTGCATCCCTGCTCACTCCCTGCATCCTTGCTATACTCTTTACCACAGGGCTGGCACTAGGAGCTTTCTTGGGGCCCATGGTGGCTTATTTAGCAGTTGCAAGCACTAAAAACAGTGGAATAATGACAATATATCTGATATGAATGTGTGGGTGGCGGTCACTCGCTGGTAAACAATAGCACACTGACACTGAATGGAGTGCCCGGGCCCCTCAGGCCACGCGTACGCGTCCGGGACGAATCATGTACTCCGGCAGATTCGTGAACACTGAGCCAAAATTTTCGTGAAAAACTTAACGAACACCGATTTTCGAACACTGGCGCTCACGAACACCGGGGTTGACTGTATTTAATCACACTGTTAGTTTTATCAAGACTCCCATAGTAATAAACAATTTACATATAAACTGTGTACAGTGGACCCCGAGTTTGTAAAAACTTCCTCCTGAGAAGTCTGTTCAAGCGCCATTACCGAGCAATTTACTCCCTTAAGGAAAAATGTAAAATAGGTTAGTCTATTTCAGACCATAAAAAATACATTTTCAAAGCACTTACAATATTATACTTCATTGTAGCGATTTCGGGGGTTTTACGAAACTGGGGGGTCCACTGTATACAGTGGACCCTCGGTTACAATACCCGGAATCGTCTGTATAATAAATTTTGAAAGTTCTTGTGGAAGTTAGGGTCTGAAATGACAATACATGACATTATTCTTAAGGACGTAATCGTTGTTGATTAACGGCTTCTGCAATAATTTTTCGTTAACCGGGTCCACTGTACTGTGGTGGCCCTCTGAACCAAACAAACATTATGATGGTGCCACAAGATTATCCCTTCACTTTTCATTTAAATATTGTACTTC
Source organism: Cherax destructor (assembly GCA_009830355.1). Classification (NCBI taxonomy): domain Eukaryota; kingdom Metazoa; phylum Arthropoda; class Malacostraca; order Decapoda; family Parastacidae; genus Cherax; species Cherax destructor. The sequence goes on from WNWK01056757.1 coordinate 2,653, forward strand.
AACACTTTAATGTCAATCACTAACACATTCAACTTTTTGTGTAAATACAGCATTGTGTAGTTAGTGAAATTAGTGGTTACTAGTCTTCATATATGGGCTACTAGCTGTTTTCCCTAAAGTGCACTGTCATATAGAAGTTCCAGTCATTATTAAAAAAATATGATGAAATTTTGCAATCATCATTATATCAAAAATGTCATAAAAGATTGCTTCTAATAAACAGTGTACTGTACATACATCAAGCAGTGCTACTCACTTTACCACACGTTACATTCTCCTCTCCCCACTTTTCTAATATTTGTGATTGGGGATCCAAGATTGCAAACTTTCAGATTAGTTATAACACAAGAAAGGCTTCCATAAGAATAATCTCCCATTACGTATAGATCTGAGTTCTAGACAAATAAGCTTGAACTTATAGATAGTACAGATAGTACATAAATACATAATATTTGGCTATCTTCATCTATGGGACAATTAATACAGATTCTGTACCACTCAAACAGGGATTAAAAAACTTTTCTTGAAAAGCTACACTAGAACATAGGCATATTAAAAAAATTAACACCTTTTAGATATCCTTCTTTTATGGGTATTCAAGTAGATTCTCTTTGCAAGAAAAAGGCCCAGAATTATGGAACTTTTTTACCTAAAAAATGTAAAAATTGCACAACAATAATCAATTTAAAAAAAAAAGCAAGCAAGTCAGAGACTTCAATTCAATCATAAAATATTGTATTACGTATATAACAATCTAACTATTGTATATTTTTTATCAACAGCCCTGCATTATATATAACCCCTTAACTGTCCAAACGTAGATCTAGTTCTCTCACCCACACTCCGAATATTTTGAATTTTTTTTTTTTAAATGAAGAGGACTTTTTTTTTCATAAAGTAATATAAAAATATTTTAGAGTCAGTACTTATGGAAATATAAGGCCCAATGCTTACCTGATGGCAACATGGAGTCTTGCCGCTTGCAGAAGTGTTGCTGATATACCTTTTTCCTCGAAGGAATGAGGTGAATCATAGAATTGATGAGGGAAAGGGTGAGTGGAGCACTTCGGAGTCTGTGGAGACAGAACTTTGTCCATGGGAAATAAAAGGGGAATGTATGAGAGCATAGTTATACCAACACTCTTATGGGTGTGAAGCATAGGTCATGAATGTTGCCCGGGGGAAGGCTGGAGGCAGTGGAATGTATGTCTGGGTCAATGTGTGGTGTGAATATAATGCAAAAGAATTCGGAGTTTGGAATTAGGAAGGAGTGCGGGATTACCAAAACTATTATCCAAAAGAGCTGAGGAGGGGTTGTTGAGGTGGTTGGGGCATGTAAAAGAATGGAACGAAACAAGAATGACTTCATTACACACACAACCCGCACATATAAAAGGAGCTTGACGACGTTTGGTCCCCACTTGGACCATTTACAAAGTACACTGACTTGGGGTGTATAAATCTGTAGTGGCAGGAAGGCGGGGTAGGGGTCGGCCTAGGAAAGGTTGGAGGGAGGGGGTAAAGGAGGTTTTGTGTGCGGGGCTTGGACTTCCAACAAGCATGTGTGACGTATTTGATAGGAGTGAATGGAGACAAATGGTTTTTTAAAACTTGACGTGCTGTTGGAGTGTGAGCAATGTAACATTTGTGAAGGGATTCAGGGAAACTGGCAGGCCGGACTTGAGTCCTGGAGATGGGAAGTACAGTGTCTCACTCTGAAGGAGGGGTGTTAATGTTGCAGTTTTATAACTGTAGTGTAAAGCACCTCTCTGGCAAGACAGTGATGGAGTGAATGATGATGAAAGTTTTTTTTCGGCCCCCCTGCCTTTGTGGGAATCGGCCGATGTGTTAAAAAAAAAAAATTTATGCCCTGATAATTACAATTTGTAGTAGTTATTGTGTTTTCCCATAGCCAATTTTTGTTCTGACACTAATATTAGGTACTAAATAGTACTCAAATAGTCACAAACACACTGACAGATGAACATTTTCACCTGCCTTGAGTTTGGTCATAATTCATTCCAGAAGGCTGTTCAAGTCCATTACCAAAGAATTGTTCCCTTAAGGAAAAATGTAAATTAGATTAGTCTTTTCAGCCCCCCAAAAATACACATAAAAAAGCACTTACAATATTAAACTTACATAATTGTTCGATTTCGAGGTGCCCGAAACTTGGGGTCCTGTATATACAAATTTATTGGTCCCAGCAATGTTTCAGACATGCTGGGTGTACAGTGGACCCCAGAAATCGAACATTCTTCTTTCCCAGAATGCTGTTCAAGTGCTGTTCCCAAAACGAATTTATTCCCATAATGAATAATGTAATTAGATTGGGTCAGTTCAGACCCCAAAATACACTTACAAGCACTTACAATAATGAACTTACATAATAGGTCGAGTTGGGGGGCGTTCGTTTTCCCGGGGTCCACTGTATATGAAACTCCTTGAAGCATCGTGTAAGACGTGTATCACTCACTGCTGACATTGCAGCAGTGGACACATGACTGTGATGTCCCTGCCTTGGCTGTTTGTTTGTTTACTGTTGCATATAAACTTTCTGTCTATTTGTGTCTGTCTTTTGTCTGTCTATTTGTTTCTGTCTGTCTGTGTGATCTGTCTAGCTCTGTTTCTTTATTTCTGTCTCTGCTTACCTGTCTGCCTGTTTTCTGTCTTCCTGTCTCTTCTTGTCTCTCTGTCTGCTTGTCTCTCTTTCTGTCTCAGAACCAACAGGTTTACACATGATGCAGAGTAGTCATGTCTGTTTCCCTGAAAAAGTGAAAATGCATATTACTTGACGTCATGCTTACTATATTATATTTACAAGCACTGATGTTTGTCTGGTTTTTGGGTTACCCTATAATTTACACTATTTATAATTTTATGTATATCTTAATAGATATAGATAGAGACAGATAGACAGAGACAGCGGTAGACAGAGACATTTTGGAACAGAGACAGCTAAAAAAATTAGACAGAGCAGTGGTAGACAGAGACAGGGGTAACAGAGACAGGGTAGACAGAGACAGGGAACAGAGACAGGGGTAGACAGGACAGCGGTAGACAGAGACAGCGGTGACAGAGACAGAGAAGAAGGACAGGTAGAGATAGATACAGATGGAGAAGAAAAGCTAAAGTCAATCAGCCCCCCGGGCCCAAAACCCGCCACCCGGCCTCCCAAACACGTTTAATTCCCAAATTATTTCTCTTTACAGTGGTACCTGATTCGATTTTTTTTCTTGGAATGCTGTTCAAGTGCCATTACCAAACGAATTTATCCCCATAAGGAATAATGTAAAATAGACTAGTCCTTTTACACCCAAAAATATCACAAAAGCTTTAAAAAAATAAACCTTAAAGGCGATTTTGGGACCATGCTTTGGGGACCACTGTACTTAGGGTATAGGTTATAGGACATTCTGGCAGGATGACACTAATATGGAAAAAAATTCAAAGGGTGTTACATGGGTTATTATCGGGTTTTGATATTTCCTGCCACTTGTGGCCACATTCATCTCAAACCACTAAACTGGGTCAACTTTCCCTCTTAAAGGGAGTGTTAATCAACATGACATTAGTGAATCCCTGGTGTTTGCTATCTCTTTGCTCTAGCGGCCTCAATTAATTTTTACAAGGTACTAAGTGGTCCCAGTTTTTTTTAATAGTGCACACAAATTTAAGACCTTTTTATACACCGGGCACCCAGACTGATTGTCCCAAATTTGGAGGCAGGAAAAATAAAATTTGATCTACGTTTGGGTGCTAGTGGAAAGAACATAGATCTACGTTTGGACAGTTAAGGGGAATGAGATGTGTTATATGCCTCACACAGTTTTGGAAAACTGCATATATAAAAACTTTTTTAGTTGACCTTCTTCAAGTATGTTACATCATAATGTAATACTTTGCTATATTTTATTCCCAAGTTTGTAATTATTATTGGCAACAGATTTTAAATTTTTTTTTTTTAGGCACTTTCAGTGTATTAACATCTTAACTGGCCCTTATAGGTGTTTGTTCAGTTTAATACTCCCAAAAATACTGCCCCAAATTCTTCTCATTTTTAAAATGTTCCTGAATTTTAATATCAAATGGACTTGGGTGGCTTTTTTTTTTTTTCGTTGAATTTTTGGGGTTTTAGCTGAGAGGGAAAAGGCTTTTAAAAAAGTCTTTTTAAAAAAAAATCATTGCTACAATTGATAAAATTTTCCCCCCAGTCTTTTTTTATATTCCCTTTTTATTTCTTAAATCTGTTTGATTTGTAGAGTTGTTTGGATTTCTGTATTACAGTAAAACGTCATTTTCACGATAGTTACGTTTCTGAAAAAATCGTGTTATATAATTTCGTGTTAAATAATTAAAAGAACTAATGGGAAAAATAGGGTTCGTTCCTGGGAGTCCCCAAAAGGCAAACAAGGGTTTTTTGACCAACAGATCTTCAAAAAAAAAATAATATTTAATTTTTTCATTTAAAAGTATTTTTTTGTTTTTTCTTAAAAACAAAAAATTGAAAAATGTATTTACCTTAAAGGGGTTGGGTTTTGAAATTTGAAAAGTGGGGAAATTATGCTTGGCCCTACGGGTGAGGGGGATAAGAAGTTTTGAACTAAGTCATGTAACTATGTCAACTTTAATCATCAATCATTCAAAATTTTAAAAATTTTATTCAGTAAGTTTTTAAAATCAAAGTCATTCAGTAAAGTCAGTCAAGTCATTCAGTAAGTCAGTCAAATCATTCAGTAAGTCAGTCAAGTCATTCAGTAAGTCAGTCAAGTCATTCAGTAAGTCAGTCAAGTCATTCAGTAATCAGTCAAGTCATTCAGTAGTCGTCAAATCATTCAAAATCAGTCAAAATTTTTAAAATCATCAAGTTTTAGTCAGTCAAGTCATTCGTCAGTCAGTCAAGTCATTCCCCAGTCAAAATTTTAGTCAAGTTATTCAGTCGTAGTCATTCAGTCAGTCAGTCAGTCATTCAGTCAGTCAGTCATTCAGTCAAGTCAGTCAGTCAGTCAGTCAGTCAGTCACAAAAACTTATGTTTACATCTTTTTATGTGTACAAAGTAACACTTCATTACACCAGGGTTATGTCTTGTCTAATATCTTTTAAGTCGTTAATTCAAGATCAAACACAATTCACTCTTATACTTCACAAACAGCTGGCTTGTAGCCAGGACTTCTTGACCCGTATGAAATACGTAGAATGCTGGGATGGTGGGGTCCGTGGTGGCTGGGTAGGGCGGGTGGTGTCTGCTGAACCAAAACAGTAGTAGTAACAAGACTGCTTGTGAGAATGGTTATTTTTTCCTTCCCAAAACTATAAGTAAGTTTATTCAGGTATACACAGATACAGTTACGAAGATTATCATACATAGCAGCATATGTGTAGAGAACCTAGGATAACCCAAAAAGTCAGAGTGACAGTATTTCCATTGACTGACTTAGTTTTTCCTAGGTTCTCTACACATATGCTGCTATGTATGATAATGTATGTAACTGTACTCACCTAATTGTGGTTGCAGGGTCGAACTCAGCTCCTGGCCCGTGTATCTGAATAAACTTACAAAGCATGAGGATTCTTAGGCAGTAAATAACCATGCCCTCAAAATTTTCCCTCCCCGCCCGAACGTGTAATATCATCTTTCTGTGTAAGATGATGTGTCAAATCTTTCGTGCAATACCGGTAACATCAACATAATCTCCCTGCTAAATGACGTTCTACTGTAGATTAATAAGTACAGGGAGTACCATTTTTTTTTTAGGAGGTTGGCTTAGTCTGTTTATTTTCATATTTTTAACACGCCGGCTGTCTCCACCGAGGCAGGGTGACCCCAAAAAGAAAGAAACACTTTGACCATCATTCAACACTTTCACCAACATTCACACATAATCACTGTCTTTGCAGGGTGCCCAAGATATTCAGTTTAAAATGTCACTCCAAACAGCCAATATCTCAACCCCCCCTTTAAAGTGCAGGCATTGTCTTCCCACCTCAGGATTCAAGTCCGGGTAATGGTTTCCTTTAATCCCTTCCCAAAAAATTACCTTGCTCACACTCCCAAAAGCTCATCAGTCCCAAAAAACCCTTCATTTCCCTTCATTCCTATCTAACACGCTCCCCATACCTGCTGCATGTCCCGGCCCTTTTCACACAGAACCTCTTTTTCCCCCTCCCTCTTTCCTTTCCTAGGTTGACCCCCCCCCTCCTCCCCTCCCTACAGATTTATGCACCCTCAAGTCATTCAAACCACCTCAACAACCCCTCTTCAACCCTCTGAATAATACTTTTGTAACTCAACACCTCATAATTTCCCACCCTTTGGGTTTTCCATAATATTTAATATTCCCCTTTAAAAACGACATCTCCACTGCCTCTAGCCTCCTCCTTGCTGTAGCATTCACAATCCATCTTCACACCCATATCTCTGACATTCCCTCATACTTCCCTGCATAAACTCTCATCTTCCCTTCTTTGCCTCCATGGAAACGTTTTCATCTACAGAAACCCCAATTCACCACTCCCCTAAAAAAAAATTGCCTCATTATTACTCCCATCTTGGCAGGCTCGCTAGTCCAGCCAAACAAGAACAAGTCCTCACCCGGCTAGACATAATTCATTGTGGGTCTAAGCAGATTAGTTTTTAGAGATAATAATAATAAAATAATAATAATAATAATATAAGATAATAATAATAAAATAATAATAATACAGTGGTCCCTCGGTTTTTGTGCATCCCCAAATGAACATTTAAAAAGTGTATTTTCGTAAGTGCTTTGCAAGTGTATTTTGGGGGTCTAAAAGACTAACCCTCATTATTTCTTAAGGAATAAATTCGTTGGTAATGGCACTTGGCAGTATTCTGGACAATTTTCGGAAAAAACCAAAGGGCCCCACTGTAATATAAGATAATAATAAAAAAATAAAAATAAAGATAATAATAATAAAATAAAAATTTAAAATAATAATAATAATAATAAAAAAAATAAAAAAAAATAAAATAACCATCAAAGTGGGATGTTTGAATGTGTGGATGTTGTCGGTAAAAAAGAGATGATTGTGATATTATGAATGAAAAGAAGCTGGATGTCCTGGTTTTAAAATGAGAAAAAGATAAAGGGGGGGTAGGAGGTTTCAGTGGGGAAAAATAAATGGGATTAGGTCAAGGGTTTCAAATAGAGTTGAGCTAAAAAAGGGATGGCAATAATGTTGAATAATCAGGGGAGGTGGGAATATAAATGTAAAATTAAAAAGTTATGTGGGTAAAAAAAAGGTTGGATGTGAAAAGGGGGTTTAAAGAAAGTGTTTATGCACCGGGGAAGAGAAGTGTAGAGGAGATTTTGGGAAATGTTGAGTGAGTGTGTGGGAGTTTTGAACCAAATGAGAGAGTAATTGTGGTTTTGGGGTCTTAATGCTAAAATGGGGAAAAAAAGCTTGGAGGGTATTTGGTAAATTTGGGGGGCCGGGGGAAATTAAATGGGGGAAACCCTTAATTGAGCTATGTGTGAAAAAGGTTTGGTAATAAGTTACATATTTTTAAAAAAGGATAAATAAATATAAAAAATTATAGCCCTAAGGAAAGTAGTTTGTTAAATTTTGTTTTGGGGGATAAAAAGGGTTTATGGGTAGGTTTCAGGATGTACATGTTGATAAAGGGCAACAGTTAAATAAAAAGGAATGGGACAAAAAAAAATGGGAACCAAGTAAAAAGAGGTAAGTGCATAAACAGGAGGAGGAAGTTAGGGTGAGATATAAGCACTTTTTGGGGAAACCCGATAATCGATTCACGCCTTAACATAGTCATTTGCTGCTCACAGGAGATTTCAACATAAATCTCCCCTGACCAAAACCCCAGGTAACTGAATTCCCAAAAAAACTATGAGCAACTGCTTTTACTACCAACAATACAAAACCACAAGAATCTCCGATAATGACCTCGTTACTAGACCACATTTGGGCTAACACAATATCTCCTCTAAAATCAGGCATAATCACAGAAAACACCACAGACCACTACCCTACCTTTTCATAACTAACCCAGGCATTCTGCCCCAAGAAATTAAAAATTACCCAGACCATAAAGAGTCTTTTAAAAATTTTATATCACTTGAGCATTGACTGGCTTAATGAATTGGAAAACCCTTCAGATCTTGAATGCATCAAAAACTTTCTTAAAAAAAACAAAACCCCTTTAAAAGACATTGCCCGAAAAAACTAAACAGATCACAGCTAAGAGACTTAACAATCCCCGCGAACACCAGCATCCTTAAATCCATAAA
>WNWK01056758.1:0-10923 GCA_009830355.1 Cherax destructor
AAGACATGGGTGAAAACAAAAAGTGGAAAGAATAACATGAAATGAGCAGCAATGGCCGGAAAACCAAAAAAAGAAAAAAGTATGGGACATGACAAGTGTAAAATATTGAGAAGACTGAAGCTGTGTTCTGTTTGGGAAGGGGGGTTAATTTTTTGTGGGTGGGGAATCCGTTGTGATTGGGGGGAAGTGCTGGGCAGTGGTAGAATAAAAGGGGGAAAAAACAGCTGGGATTGGGGGAAAAAGACAGAAATCAAATGCAGGTGGGGATAATTTTGGAATAGTTATGTTTTTTTAATAAATGTATAAACGGTAAGGTCCCGGGAATTGAATTCATATATTTTTCCCTTTTTGTTAATGGCTAGGGGAAAAAAAAGAGAGGAAAGATTATAGAATAAGCCGGGAGTATCCGGTAAAGTGTATTGGAGTTTTTTGAAAGAATTAAGAGTAAGACGGGACAGGATAGGATGAACAAGGGGCTTTGGGGTAGGGGTGTAGACCAAGTGTTTACATAAACATATGGTGAACAGTATTTAGATACAGGGAAGGGTTTTTGGCAATGTAGGTTGCAAATATAGGAATAAGGATTACAAAAGCAGTAAGGGTTTTTTACAGGATATGAGGCTCGGTTTTAGGTATTTTAAAAAAGGGAATATTATTTTCCCTTAAAAGAGGCCTTAGACAGAGATGTGTGATGTTACATAGTTGTTCAATATTTTATGGTTGGGGAAGGGGAGAAATGAATTGGGTTTTTGAGAAGGCGTTAGATTAAAAGATAGGAATCAAAAAAGGGGGTTGTCACGGTTGCATTTTGCTGATGACACTGTTTTTGAAAATTCTAAATTAAATTGCAGAGGTTGGTGGACGAGTTTGGTAGGGTATGAAAAAAGGAAATTAAAGTGAATATAGGAAAGTAAGGTGATGATGAGAAAAAAATTAGGTTATGAAAGATTGTATATTAGATTGGAGGGGGGATAGGGGAAAATGAATGTATTCAGTATTTGGATATAACTTGTCACAGATGGGTCTTTTAAAAATGTGGTGAATCATAGAATTGATGGGGAAAAAAAAGGTGAGTGGTGCACTGAGGAGTCGGGAGACAAAGAACGTTATCCAGGAAAAACAAACAGGGAAACGGGGGTATAGTTATACCAACACTCTGAATGTTGCAAAAGAAGAAGGCTGGAGGCAGGAAGATGTTGCAAGGACAATGTGCGGTATGAATATAATGCAAAGAATCCGTTTTGGGGAAATTGGGAGGAGGTGGGGGGGTTAAAAAAAAGTATTATTCAGAAGGCTGAGGTTTTGGCTGTTGAGGTGGATCAGACATTTAGGGGGGATAGAACGAAATAAAATGAATAGGAAGTGTAAAATCTAAAAAGGAAGAAAGGAGGGGGGGGGGGTCGGTCTAGGAAACTTGGACCAAAAAAAAAATATTTAACAAGGCTGGCCCCCCCTTTTATGTAAAAAAAATAAAACATAATAATAACAAAAAGAAGATAAACATTTTTTTTTAAGGAATTGGGGCAATAATATAAAACTTTTAAATATGACATTAACCCACTTGAAGAAATAAAAATAAATATAAAATAATATAAAATTCCAAAGCAATTTTTTGTCTACAGTGTTGGGTATTAGATTTTTGGGCCGATGTTTTGACACAGATTTTTGACTGATTCTTAAACTCAAAGCCATTGTTGAGGGGGGGGGAAAACGGGGTCACCCCCATATGACTATAACGTGTTATTTGGAGTTTTTTTTGGTAGGGGGAATGCAATAATAAGGCTTCCGAGGTTTCTTTTTATTTGTAATAAAGGTGCAGTATACAGGCTGTGTTTCTGTGGCCATGGCCCGGGGCCCTCCCCCCGGAGGGGGAGGGGAGGTGGCCTGTTGTCGGGGGTGTTGTCTGGGCGCCGTGAGATCGGCCAAGGGCGGGTCTGGTAGACGTGGGTACGCCCAGCAGGCTTTTCCCTCTGGGGGAAACCAAGGAACCAGCCCTGGTGCAAATATGAACGGGGGGGGTCCACCCCCGATGACAGCAAAAATGAGTGAGTTACTTAAATCCCAGTTTTCTCAGTTTTTTGGGGGCCCCTAACCCCACTGAAAATCGAAAACCTAAAGGATTTTTTTGAGAGTGCCACAGAACTTGACGGCCGCATGCCTTTTTTACATCTCCCGGCGCCCCAAAAGGCTTGAAAAGGGAAAAACGACATGCCCATGCACTCCGCCCAGGCCCAGGCTATGGGGAATCCGGTTCATCAAGAACTGCAAGAAGCCCCCCCTCCATGCTTTTTTTAAATCCTTTTGGGAGGGAGCATGGACCCCCGGGGGCGTCCCCGGGGACTAAAAACAACAGACATAGCCCCCCCCCCCCAAGGGGGGTAAAGAATAAAAAATTACAGACCAAAAAGGGGGAACGTCCCCATATCATAAAAAAAATTTGAAAGGGTTCTAAGAAGCAAGATCGCCACCAATCTTGATACCCATCAATTGCACAACCCAGGACAGCATGGGTTTAGAGCAGGCCCCCCCCTGTCTGCCCAACCCACTGGACCACTACGACAAAGGGCCTGGATGCTCGGGGGTAAACAGAATGAAAATTTATATAAAAGATTTTGAAAAAACCTTTTTACAAGTGTGACCAGGGTAATAGCACACAAAATGCGTGATAAAGGAATAACAGGAAAGTTGGTAGATGGATCTAAATTTCCCCAACTTTTAAACACAAAAGTAGTGGGGCAAAGAGTAAAGTCTGGGGCAGCTACGGGGAAAATTTTTCCACAAGGCACAGACTTGCCCCCCATCCTATTCCTCATCCTCATATCAGACTTTTTACGGGGGTATAAGCCACAGTGCTGTGTCTTCCTTTTTAGATGACCCGAATCTGTATGACAGTGTCCACCGTTGAAGACACTGAAAAACCCAAAAAAGACATAAACCAAATTTTAAATGGGCTGCAGAAAAAAATGAAGTTCAATGATGAAAAAATTTCAATTACTCAGATACGGAAAACTGAAGAAATTTCTCACCCCGGGGTACAAAACTAATTCCAACCACAAAAAGGCAAAAAAATAATGTCAAAGACCGGGGGGTATCATGTCAGAAGATCTCCCCTTGGGGGCCATAAAAAAAAAGCAATTGCTTTTGCTCAAAAAAAAGACAGGATGGAAAATTTAGAACCTTCAAAACCGGGGTGCCAAGCCCATGTTTACACTTTACAGATCGCTTGTTCTATCTAGGCTGGAATATTGTTACACAACCCGCACCTTTCAAAGGGGGTAAAAGCGGGCCAAAATTTCAGGGGAACCCCACCGCACGCATAAGGCATAAACCCCCCAACTGGGGAACGTTTAAAATTTCCCAAACCTGTACTCTCTAGAACGAAAAGGGGGAGAGATACATTATTATATACACATGGAAAATTCTCGAGGGCTTAGTCCAAACTTGCACACAAAAATCCTCCCTACGAAAGAAAAAGACTCGGCAGGCGTTTAACCCCCCCCCCAATGAAGAGGGGGGTGCCACTAGCCCCGTTGAGGGACAACACAATAAGTGTGGGGCCCAAGATTGTTCAACTGCCTCCCAGCATACATAAAAATTTTTAAATAAAAGGGACCAAATGAACTAATGTGACATTTTATTGTGGCAACGTTTCGCCCCAGGAGCTTTCAAAAATTTTTAAGCGATAATGGACATAGTGGGTTTATATATACTCTTAAAGGAGGTGAAACCCCAGTGGGGGAAAATAGTAGGATATTAATATTAGTAGTAGTAATAAAAAAAAGGTAGAACAATCAATATGCACATGGTAAAAGGTAAAAAAACAAATACTAGGTGGAAAAAAAAGGTTAGACAAATATTTCTGCTGGAGGTTGAAATATCGAAGGCCGGAGTTTCCCCACATTCAGATGTTGTGTTAATTAGCAGGAGGTTTAATGTGATGGGGGGGTTTTTTACTTTTTCCCCAGGGGGTTTTTGCTAAGACTTCAGAGATGGTGAAGCTCCTTTTTGTTTTGTTTAATTGTGTTAGAAACAGAAAAAAATTGCTGATTCAAGGCATTTGGGTCTACGGAAATTAGTTTTTTTTTTTTTAACAGTCGGGCGTCTTTGTTTTGGAGATGATTGTTGGAATTTCGGTGTTGTACGCAGGCGTTGTTCAGGTTCCCCGTTTCTGCATGATTAATGTTTTCATTGATGCGTGTTTGGGGGTTCCTTGGGGCTGTTTCTCCTACATAAATTATGTCGCAGCCTCCACAGGGTATAGTCAATCAGGCCCTTTAAACCCTTTCCCCCCACCTCCCGGAAAGTTGACCTTATTGAACTCTGTGTTAATTTCAACTGTTTTTCTTTCAATAACTTTAAAAAAAAACATACGGCATGGGTATGGGGTCCCCCAGGGCCGTCTTAGTAAACTTGTACATGGAACACCCAGAGGCTGAACACTTCGCCAACATCATCCCCTCAAGCGTCACTTGGTTACGTTACGTAGACGACCCCCTCTTCCCCAAACCCCGTTTGATGTGGGAAATTTTTTGGGGCAAGACTCAACGCAGTTAACCGGGGTCCAGTTTACACTAGAAGAAGAGCCCCAAAGACAAACTACCCTTTCTAGACGTCCTCATCCAAAAAAGTAGATAAAAACCCCCAAAATTTCGTTTCCGGGGAAAACCACAAAAAAAAATGATCTCACACCCCTTCTTTTCCCCGCCAAGATACTAAGACCAAAGAGGCATCATCATCGGATTCTTCCAAAAAGCTTACCGAATTTGTGGGCCTGAGTTTTTGGGGCGAGGAATGTACAAAACATTCACCAAACCTTCACTGATTACTTTTTTTCCTTTTTCCCTTTTTTATCAAAGATTTAAAAAGAGCTCTTCAGATATTAATTCTCCCCCGCATCAACACCACTCCAAACAAAGTCATAATTCTTCCCAACAGCCAGGTTCACCAAAAATTTCTAAAGATTTCCCGGGTAACACTAGAGTCGCCATCGCTTCCAGTATTCCCTTAAAAGGGTCTAACCAAGACTTTCCCCGCACAATAACCCCTCAACGCGGGGGGGCTACACTATACCCTGTGGAGGCTGCGACAAATTTAGGGGAGGAGAAAACAAAACTCAAACACGCATCAATAACCCTTTAAAGCAAAAAGATAACCTGAACAACGCCGGGGCCCCAAAACCCCCCAAATTCCAACAATCATCTCATGAAATTCAAAGACGCCCGACTAGTAATAAAAAACTAATTTCCGTAGACGCAAATGCCTTGAATAAAAAAATTATTTTGTTTCTAACCCCAAATTAAACAAAAAAAGGCAGCTTCACCATCTTTTGAAGCCCCTTTTTAAAAATCCTCCTGAAAACAGTAAACCCTACCATCACATTCTCCTGCTAATTCAACACAAGCACATCGGGGATGGAACACTTCCCCCCCTTTTATATTTCAACCTCCAGCGAAATATTTGTCTAACTTATTGTTATACCCCCAGATTTGTTTTATCACCTTTTCTCAGGGGATATTGATTGCCCTTATTGTATTACTACTACTACTACTAATATCACTACTACTACCACCACTAGTTTTCCCCACCTCACTTTGAGAGTATAAAAAAAACCCACTTTTTCCTTATCGCTTGTAACGGCAAAACCCCCCGGAAAACGAAACGTTTCCCAAAAAAAAGTCACAAATTTTTGTTTCCTTTTTTCTTAACAAAAATTTGGTAATTCCCCCAAATTTTTTCCCTCGGGGGGTTTCCCCCCAAACCCCCCTGTCTTCAAGCAGGCACGGGGCCCGGCACCTCGTCGGTCCCGATCAGCCGGGCTGTGGTTCGAATTTGGGGCTGCGTGGGGCCCAAAACAGAAAAGCCTGGTTGACCCCGGCTCTTTTTAACAGGAGGCCTGGTCACAGACCGGGCGGGGGGCCCCCGGAATTTTCCCCCGGTAGACTCCAGATAGATGAGCGCTGAACAATAAGAGCTTTCTGTAGAGGGGGGCTCGGACCCCCTTTAAACCCCGACGCCTGGACTGCCCAAAGTCAGCTGTCAAGGGGCAGGGCGGGTCACCGAGGTGCTACATATGAAAAGGGGAAAAACCCCCACATACTACACATGTGGTACAACATGGTTTGCTAGCAAATGACGCTTTTCTGTAAAAAAAAACATCACTAAGCAATACTGAACATGTGAAATACTGACGGGGAGGGGAAAATTAATAAACCCTTTAAAAATTTTCTTCAAATTTCCCGACAATAATGAAAATAAAATGCCACTGTGAAAACTACAGCACTTGGGACATCATATGGGTGATGTCAGGGGGACGTCGGGGATGTCTGGAGGACATCACGGGACATCAGTGGAGCCCCGGAGCATCGTGGGACATCAGTGGGTTGATGCGGCAGCAACCTTTTGGGTTGGGTTTGGGGGTTAAACCCCCATGGCATGCTGATCATGTGGCTTGGTCACACGGGGGGTTCGAGTGGCCCCCCGGCCCCCCCGGAAAAGCCCTGGCAAAAATGGGGTGTGGCGTACACTAGGGGGACTTTGTATGGTGAGACGGCCGGGGCCCCCTCACCACCCAACACTAACGCTGAAATCACTAAAAAACCAAACCCTCTGAAGTGCTGAAATAGTTGTGCTGAGCTGAAAAAACAGCAGAACATGCGGGAAAGGTGAGCACGTGACTGGGGGAAAAGCATGGGACGCTGTGGGTGAAGTCAGTGACGCCATTTCTCGGAGAATTAGACAAATTTTGGGCCCCGAATCCTGTTTTGTACCTGTTCTGGATCCCGAGGGAGACCCGACATCAGGATAATTTTGTTGGAGACGGAAGCTTCTTGTGTAGGGGGTGGGAAGACAAACTTCATTCCTCTTCCTTCCCTCTCGGGCAAAAACAACTGCTGTGAGGCCCCGCTGTCACCATTTATAACAACGTGTTATCTGGAGTGTTCTTGGTAGCAGGAATGCAATGATAAGGTTTTTTAAAACTTTTTTATTTATTTTTAAAAAAGGGGGAAATTTTCCGGGCCCGGTGGTTGGCCCTGGGCCAGGGCCATGCCTGCGGAGGGAGGGAGTAGGCCTGTTGTCTGAGTGTTTTCTGGGCCCCAAATGAGGGGGGGGCCCCCGGGGGGGTCCAGAGGTGGGTACCCCCACCAGGCTTGCCCTCTGGTAGAAACTATGGAACTAAAATGGTGAAAAAAAAGGGGGGTGGGTCCTACACAGATGACAGAAAGGGTAGGTGAGTTCCAAATCAGATGATCAGTTTTTGGGGAGCCACTAACCAGACTGAAAATCGAAAACCTAAAGGATTTTTTTTTGAGAGTGCCACAGAACTTGACAGGCGCTGCCTTTCTGACATCTTCCCCCCCGCCAAATGGCTTCGAAAAGGGGAAAAAACGACATGCCCTGGGGCCCCCCCCAGGCCCAGACTCATGGGGGAATCCGTGTTCATCCCCAAAACTGCAAAACCCCTTTTTACATGCTTTTTAAATCCTATGGAGAGGGGGGATGGACACTGGGATCGTCCCGGGGGGCTACTAAAAACAACAGACATAGCCCCGTCCCCCCAAAAGGGGGAGAAAAAAAAAGAAAGAACTACAGACCAATTTCCCTTTTAAGTCCCATATCATAAAAATCTTTTTTAAAAGGGCTAAGAAGCAAGATCGCTACCCATCTTGATACCCATCAATTGCACAACCCAGGACAGCATGGGTTTAGAAAAAGGCCGCTCCCGTCTGTCCCAACTACGGGGGCCCCTACGACAAGGTCCTGGGTTCCCCCAGAAGATAAACAGAATGCAGATTTATATACACAAAAATTTTGGGGAAAAACCTTTGACAAGTGTGACCATGGTGTAATAGCACAAAAATGCGATAAAGGAATAACAAAAGGGAAAATTGGTAGATGGGGCTATAATTTCCCCAAAATTGAACACAAAGAGAAAAAGTCAACAGGTAAAGTCTGGGGCAGCTACTGTGAAAAAAATCTGTTCCACAAGGCAAAGTACTTGCTCCCATCCTATTCCTCATCCCCCCTATCAGACATTGACAGGGGGATAAGCCACAGTGCTTGTCTTCCTTTGCAGATGACAACCCCCAAACTGTTTTCAGTGTCCACCGGAAGACACTGCAAGACCCAAGCGCAATAAACCAAATCTTTTTTAAAGGGCTGCGAAACAATTAGAAGTTCAATGATGAGAAATTTCAATTACTCAATTTTGGAAAACGTGAAGAAATTAAAAATTTCATCGGAGTACAAAACTAATTCCAACCACACAATAGAGGGGGAAAAATAATGTCAAAGACCTGGGAGGATCATGTCAGGGATCTCACCCCAAGGACCATAAAAACAATTTCCCCCTCTCGAAAAAAAACAGGATGGAAATGAGAACCTTCCCCAAAAAAAAGGGGGGCCAAGCCCATGTTGACACTTTACAGATCGCTTTTTATTAAAAGGTGGGGAAATTGTTTTCCCCTACTGCACCTTTTTAAAGGGTGGTGAAATTGGGACCCCTTAAAATTTCAGAATCCTTCACCGCCCCAAAGTGCGAAAACCACCCACCTTTTTGGGAACGGGGAAAATTTTTTAAAACCCGGGGCTTCCCCCAGAACGGGCCCCGGGAACATTATTATATACACATGGAAAATTTTTCCCCCGGGCTTAGTACCAAACTTAAAAAAAAAACACTCCCACGAAAGCAAAGACTCGGCAGGCGATGTAACATCCCCCAATGAAGAGCAGGGGCCCCCACCCCTTGGGGGGGCAACAAAAAGTGTCAGGGGCCCAAGATTTTTCAATTTTCCCCCCCGCATAAAGGGGGTTTTCCAAACAAACCCTGGCTGTCTTCAAGCGGGCCCTGGGCCCCTCAAGTCGGTACCTGATCAGCCGGGCTGTGGTTCGTACTTTGGGGTTTTCGGGGGGCCGCAGAAAGCCGGGTTGATCAGGCTCGGGGCCAACGGAAAACCCGGTCAAAAACCGGGGGGGGGGGGGTTTGGGCCCCGGGGGAATTTCCCCCGGTAGACTCCAGATAGATGAGCGCTGAACAATAAGAGCTTTCTGTAGAGGGTGCTCGGACGCTTGTAACTGACCCCGGGGCCCGGGCAAATGTCGCTGTCAAGCGCGCGGGGGGGGGGCAAAAGAGTGACAAAATAACACACAGGTGCTAAAATATGACACAGGGGAAAATGCACACATACTACAATTGGTACAACATTTTTTTCTAGCAAATGACGTTTTTCTGTATAAAAATCATCACAAACAATACTCAAAATTGAGAATCCCATAAAAAAGGAAAATTAATGAACACTTGACTTATATTTTTCTCAAACTTCTCGACAATAATGAAAATAAAATGCTCACTGTAAAAAATACACCCGGGGGCATCATATGGGTGATGTAAATTTACGTCGTGTGATGTCATGGGTGACATCACGGAAAACAGTGGAGTGGGGGGGGATCTGGTGACATCAGGGGGGTTATGGGCAGCAACCACATGTGGCTTTGGATCTGGCTTAACCCACAGGGGCCCTGCTGATCACGTGGCTTGGTCAATGTGGCTTCGAGGGGCCCGGACACTGGGGACACAGCCCTGGCAAGAATGGAGTGTGTGGGGGGAAATAGGGAGGCTTTGTTGGGAAGCGGCCGTGCGCCACCTCACCACACCCCCTAGAGCTGAAATCACCACAAACTCACCTCTGAAGTGCTGAAATAGTTGTGCTGGGGGTGAAACAACAGCAGAACATGCTGGCAAGGCTGAGCACGTGACTGAGAAACAGCATGGGACGCTGTGGCGTGAAGTCAGGCGCCATTTCTTGGGGGGAAATTTGATAAATTTCGGCCCAATCCTGCTTGTACCTGTGTCTGGGGGCTGAGATTTGGGGGACACGACATCAAGGGGAACTCGTTGAGAAACGGGGAACCCCTTTGTAGGGTGATGGGAAGACAAAAAATTTATTCTTCTTCCTTCCCCTGGCAAACACAACTGCTGTGAGGCACCGCTGTCAATATTTATAACAACGTGTTATCTGGAGTGTTCTTTGGTAGCAGGAATGCAATGATAAGGATTTGGAAAATTCTTATTTATTTGTAATAAAGGTGCGGGACAGGCTGGGCTGTGGCCATGGCCCCGGGGCCCTGCCTGCAGAAAGGGGGGGTAGGCCTGTTGTCCAGTGTTGTCTGGGGCCCAAATGGGGAGCGGGCCAGGGCGGGTCTGGTAGATGGGTACGCCTACCAGGGTTGCCCTCTGGTGGAAACTATAGAACTAGCATGGCGTGAAATATGAACCAGCTGGCAGACAGCATGGGCTGTCTATGCAAAAAGTACAGGCTGTCTACGACTAGACAGATAATGTTTCCACAACAAGGTGATATGCTAGACTTTTTTAAAGCAAGACCCGAACGCTGGTTAGTACCATTGGGGAATGATTTTCGAATTAATGTTGTTGGCTACAGGTGGAAGGGTGGGGTCGGACCATGTGGTAATAGGATAAGAACATAAAAAAGAAGGAACACTGCAACCCCCTGGCCCATGCAAAAGTCCCAAATCTCCCACCGGCTCGCCAAGCCCCGACCCAGCCAGGTCAGGTTACATTCACTTAAGGAAGGAACACCCTCTGACCTAGTAGCACAAACTAGTCAGGTCCAACTCACCCACCCGCACCCACTCATATTTATCTAGCCATTTTTTAAAATACACAACGTTTTAGCCTTTATAACTGTACACAGGAGTTTGTTCCATATCACAACTCTATTACCAAACCAGTGCTTTCCATATCCTTCCTGAAACAATTTATCCAACTTAAAGCCATTGCTGTGAGTCCTGTCAATACTAGATATTTTTTGCACCCCTTTACATCCCCTTTTTTTTCCTGTTTTCCATTTTTTCACCTCAATCATATCCCCTAATTTTTCGCCTTTTTTAGAGAGTGCAGATTCA
>WNWK01056759.1:0-10923 GCA_009830355.1 Cherax destructor
TCACATTTTAAGTCTGAGTGCAGAACCTGGCAGCAGTTCTGACGCTCGTAGCTGTGGATAATGTCAGGGGAAAAATTCCTGGGCCTCCCTCCCCTACAAATCGGATCTAAGCTGGAGAGTCTTTAAGGCGATAATTGCACAGTTTGGAGTGGGATTTTCCGACCCCAGGCAGTCTCCAGTCACCGCCTACGCCAGAAGAGGGGGAGGGGGGACGTGGGGTGTTCGAGGAGGGACGTGGGGTGGGGAGGGGGACGTGGGATGTACCAGGGGGACGGTGTGGGAGAGCTCCATGATAGTAAATAATCAGGGAGTTATTGCCAGTTATTTTTATTGTATCTGCTATGAGTTATTCTCAATAATTTCTCCATAATTATTTACTTTTGTTTTTCTTTTATTTTCTATATCTTTTAGTGATCATCTTTGAATTACTTCCTCTCTTATCTTATTACTTTATCTTATTATTTAGAGGAAGTAATAAGATAACAGAGGAAGTATTAAGATAAGACTTATCTTATTACTTCCTTTGTTATCTCATTCCTCTGTTATCTTATTCCTCCGTTATCTTATTACTTCATCTGTGTTATTTTATTATTTTGAATGATTTCTGTCTTGTAATGATGGATTACTCTGAGGTTAAGATGTAACTGTGTCTTTAGAGGAGCGAGGAACTGGTGGGTGGGTGGGTGGTTGGGTGGGTGTTGTGTGCCTAAATGTGGGTTTAGTTGGGCGGTGGGTGACAGACTAGGTCGGGGTGGGGGAGGGAGTGGGAGTGGCGTTGAAAGTCAAGAAGGCTGGGAAAAAGGACGCAGTTAATCACGGACACGAACGCCATCATACTCTGCTTTTAGGACAGGTACGACAGGACACACAAGGTGGAAAAACATGTTAGCACTGCTACAAAGCGGAGCCAACAGCCGAGACACGACCCGGATATGTACCTAGCAACATTCTTCACATAGCAGTAAATAGGTAACTGGGTGTTAGAGGACTGTTGTGGGACTGTGAGAGGGATGGAGGATGAAAGAGGGATGGAGGATGAAAGAGGCAAGAACGGAGAGGGATGGAGCAAGTGACAATAGGAATAGCAAAAAAAAAAAATGGATGGAGGAACAGAGAGGGAGAGAGAAGATAGGGAGGAGCAGAGAGGGTGGTAGGAAGAGGAACAGAGAAGAAGCAGAGAGGGTGGTAGGAAGAGGAACAGAGAGGGAGGAACAGAGAGGGAGAAGCAGAGAAGATGGTAGGAAGAGGAACAGAGAGGAAGCAAGGGACAGACATGTGAGAAAGGAACAGAGGTAACGATAGGGACAGAGGGGGAAAAAACAGAGAGGAACAGAAAGGGCATTGAGGGAGAGAGAGAGCAGGGAGGAACAGAGAGGGAGTGAGGGAAATGGAGGGAGGGAGGGGAGACTACTGAAGTTCCTAAGTTTGCCTAGAAGATAAAAATGTAGGGCAATATTTGTGCTGTGTATTAGACTATAATGACTGGTGGTGCTGGGGAGACGGGGAGGGGTCTTGCTGTGGGGCTGGGGTGTTGCTGGGTGTTTCCTGATGTCAAACTAAAAAGATACAGTGTATATACACCGACAGGTGTGTATTTCTAAACGTATATACGCCAAGAGGTATGTACCTCAGTATATAGGTACGTAACTCGTAATGTGTACACAGACATGTATCTTTGTATATATTCATCAAAAAGTGTCACTCGGTGTATACATATAGACAGAGAGGTGTATATGTAAAGAAATAGGCAGGTGTAATTTAGTGTATATTTTTGCAAACTGGTGTGTATCTCTGTATATACATCTCAGTGTAAATACACTAAGACCTTTGACTACTTTCTTGTGGGTTAAACTGCAATATATATATATATATATATATATATATATATATATATATATATATATATATATATATATATATTAGTGCCGAATAGGTAAAATTGGTCAATTAGCAAGAGCTTATTTAAAATTAAGTCTTTTCTAAAATTTTCTCTTATACATTTAAAGATATACTATTTTCATTTATGTTAATGTAAAAATTAATAATTTTGTATCAAAAGAACCTTGGAAAACTTTCCTAACCTTATTATAACAAGAGCAATTTAATTTAGTCTAATCCAACTAAATATATTTTAGATAAGTTTACAATAATTTAATAATAAACAAACACAATAAAATATATTTTTTCGTTAGGTTCAGAGTGATTTTTGCATAATTACTGCATACACAAATTTTCGCTTGCCTTATTCGGCAAGAAGAGCGTTGCTATTTAAGCCAAAATCGCAAGTTTTCCTATTCGGCACGACACACACACACACACACACACACACACACACACACACACACAGCCCCCGGTGGCCTAGTGGGTAAAGCTCTTGCTTCACGCACGGAGGGGCCGGGTTCAATTCCCGGTGGGGCAGAAACATTTCGAAGTGTTTCCTTACATACACATACACATATATACAACAGGCCTAGTGTCTAATTGACATGTGCCTAGGACAAAATGGTAACTAACACACACACACACTGAGACTTGCATATCTCTGGGTATATGCGCTGAGAATTTACTGTGTTCTCTATTTTAGTGGTTAGAATAGTCCTGTTAGTGCATATGTGACTTAAAGCCTTAATGACCCTCGTGGAAGCTCGACCCTCCATCCGCTAATCGCTACCAGCACTGTGACCAACCAGATTTCCCCTTTGTTCCCTTTCTCACTCTTCAAATGACTTAACACTGATCGTCCATGACTATTACAGGTCACTGTTAATGCCTGTTACATGTTACCGTTGATATCTGTCAAATGCTACCGTTAATGAAAGCATTGTCTACTGTTTAGATTGAAAGATCTCGTTGGTTACCTCGTCTGGCTCCTTTAGTATAATAATAATAATAATAATAATAATAATGTGCTGCTGGCCGAAATATTCTCTTTGTATTTCTGGTTATATGTTTTCCCAAATATTGAGCTACAGAGCTTTGTTCTCGTTCAAAGTTATTTTTTGTTTGTTGGCGTTGACTTCAAAGTGGCAATTTTTTTTTTTTTTTTTTTGCATTATCTTTGCCAGTCTTACGTAGTTTGCATTGCATTCTTTTTCGCCAATTTTACTTACTTTCATTCATTTTTGCCATTTTTGGGGGGCCAGTTTTACGTAGTTTGTACAGCCCTCAAACCTTGCTGACACATGCTTACTGGTCTTCCATCGTCCCTCTACCTTTTTCTTTCTTGGACCATAGGGATGCTAGGAATGGGGAGGCCTGGGACAGGATATAGCATAAGAGGGATAGCAAGAATAGGGAGGGGGAGTACTGAGGGTAGGATAAAGCACAAGGATAGCAAGAATAGGGTAGTACCGGGATTGGATAGAGCACAAGAGAGATGGCAAGAATAGGGAAGGGGAGGACAGTAGATTAAAGAGTGTCAAAGTTTGTGGGTCGACAGGGTAGACAAAGTTCTGAAAGTTTAATTGATCTGTTGGTCCATTAAATACGAGTAAGTTTTAAGAGTTCAGAATATTTTATCTTTTTTTTTTTTTTGGGGAAAGGGGGGTTCCGGGAATATTACCCATCACTAAGGTTTAATTTACAATTGTATACACACTCACTGTGCTCTTGGCATGTAAAGACAAGTGCTGTATAATGCGATCCTTCATAGACTATGTTTTCCCATCGTGTCGGTATTTTATACTATTTATCTCCATGTTGTTGGCATTAACACGGGGGAGTGCTAAACCCCGTAGGGACTATACAGCGCCTGTGTGAGGGGGGGGGGAGGATGGAAGGTATTCAGGCTTAATTCAGGGAATTGGAGCACAGATCCAATTCCCTAGATCAAGAATCCCTCACCAGCATCAAGGAACCACCTTTGAGGGTTGTTGGCGTCTTGTAGTTAACTCTGTGTAACATAAACAACGAGAAATGTGTATCTGAGTGTATATACACCGCAAAGTATGTATCTGCAAGCATATATATACCCAGAATTGACCATAATTTTCATTTTAAGAAAATATGCCTTGTATGTAATGTGTGTACAGTTGAATGGTAGCTTTAATGACCCTCGTGCAGTGGATAGGTTGTAAACCTAACTTAATTTTTCGTACCTCGAAATATCATGGCTAATATTGGTAATATTTCTTTTTGGTTTAAGCTGCTTGGGAATAAATTTCATGGGTAACTAGGATAATATTCTTAATGTTAATTACTCACCTTATTCGCATCAGTTAATCATCCTAGTCTGATCTAATAACTTTTTAATATTTTTTTTCTTTTCGTTACTAAATTCGCTGAAAATTATTTTATCGTTATAATTTAGACTTCATAAAAAAATATATTTTTAGACAATACCATTTTCTTTCACTACAATCAGTTTCCTTTCCACAGATTTTAGAAACCTTTAAATCTTCGTTAATATATGGGTCAGTTTCGCCTCCTGTGTTAACTGTTTCAAATTCTATTATAAAGTTAAAAGGTGAATTATCATTTTTTTTATATATATATTTCTACATATATATAATTTTTCTTCATTGTGAGAAGCAGAGTAGACAAACTTTATTACTGAACTTCGTTCAACTCGAAACGCAGCTTTATGATGTTAGTTAAAAGGATACATAAAAGTAAAGAGATCTTTATTAATTCTACATTTCGCTCTTCGTTAAACGTAGTCTTAATAATTATCATTATTTTACCTTACGTATTTTTCAATAATTTTGTCAGAAATTATCAGTTATTTATCGTTGACATGATCTTATCTGTGGGTTACTTATCGTTAATGAAAATCTAAGATTTTCTTCTCTATCCGTTTCTTAAAAGTTACAAAAAACAATAATCATCTTTATAGGGTCTATCGCTACTATAATACTCATAAGGCCTATTGATACTATCCTACATTTCTATATCATGTATCAACTTTGAATTCCATAGTTTTTTTTATCCCACGTGTTCAGCTTATTTAAATCCTCATGGAAGTTTCTGGCTAAATATTTATATTGATTTATATTATTTTGCATCATTCTCCATTTTCTTTTTACACCAGGTAATTGATATAGTGTGTTAAGGTGATGAAGGAGGGTACTGATCCTTGGGGACCCCACTAGTCACATCACCCCACAAACAGCTTTTCCCCCAGACAAGAGTTTCACACCATTTGCAATTTTTACACTTACGTTTCGTTAGTTTGAGATTAATCTCAAGTTTCTTATTTGAAATAGAAGTGCGGTCTATCCATCCATCTAATAATTATAATCAAAGCTAATTTAGTAATTGTATAATTTGAATTATGACTCGACAGATCGAATTCACAAGATTTAGTCAACCTAAAAAACAAAATACTTATCATTTAGCAGTGTTTACAATCCAAATATGTTAATTTTTTCTCATATGTTTGAGATTTTTTTTAAGCGTTTGTGAGACATGACTATATTTTAATGGACAATCCCAATCATTAATTTTTTGCCAAAATATTTCAATTTTTTAAATCTGAAAACCTGTTTTTTCACCCGAGTGGATAAATTAATACGTCGGTACCTTCCTTCATTATTATTATTATGGGGAGCACTAAACCAGTAGGGAATATACAGCGCTTCTGAGTGTTAGGGATAGAAGGCATTCAAATCTAATTCAGAGAATTAGAGCACAGATCCAGTTCCTTAGATCATGAGCCCCCTCACCAGCATCAAGGAACCTTTCTTGAGGGGCAGGAGAGAGCAAGTTCAGTTCCTTGGATGAAGAACCCCTCACCAGCATCAAGGAACCTCCCTTGAAGGGTATCTTCCTTCAGGACCCAAGGTGGGGATACCTTGCCTGCACCACTGCTACAATTTTACGAACTTTCCTCAGTGATTTCCTAACTAAAATCCTGTTTGATTCGAAGGAATGTATTTCTTAAAAATAAAGTGTTTTTGGCAGCAGATAGAGTCCTTGTACTCCTGTGCTTAGAGTCCTTGTACTCCTGTGCTTAGAGTCCTTGTACTCCTGTGCTTAGAGTCCTTGTACTCCTGTGCTTAGAGTCCTTGTACTCCTGTGCTTAGAGTCCTTGTACTCCTGTGCTTAGAGTCCTTGTACTCCTGTGCTTAGAGTCCTTGTACTCCTGTGCTTAGAGTCCTTGTACTCCTGTGCTTAGAGTCCTTGTACTCCTGTGCTTAGAGTCCTTGTACTCCTGTGCTTAGAGTCCTTGTACTCCTGTGCTTAGAGTCCTTGTACTCCTGTGCTTAGAGTCCTTGTACTCCTGTGCTTAGAGTCCTTGTACTCCTGTGCTTAGAGTCCTTGTTAGCCTGTGCTTAGAGTCCTTGTTAGCCTGTGCTTAGAGTCCTTGTTAGCCTGTGCTTAGAGTCCTTGTTAGCCTGTGCTTAGAGTCCTTGTTAGCCTGTGTTTCGAGTCCTTGTTAGCCTGTGCTTAGAGTCCTTGTTAGCCTGTGTTTAGAGTCCTTGTTAGCCTGTGCTTAGAGTCCTTGTTAGCCTGTGTTTCGAGTCCTTGTTAGCCTGTGCTTAGAGTCCTTGTTAGCCTGTGCTTAGAGTCCTTGTTAGCCTGTGCTTAGAGTCCTTGTTAGCCTGTGCTTAGAGTCCTTGTTAGCCTGTGCTTAGAGTCCTTGTTAGCCTGTGCTTAGAGTCCTTGTTAGCCTGTGCTTAGAGTCCTTGTTAGCCTGTGCTTAGAGTCCTTGTTAGCCTGTGCTTAGAGTCCTTGTTAGCCTGTGTTTCGAGTCCTTGTTAGCCTGTGCTTAGAGTCCTTGTTAGCCTGTGTTTCGAGTCCTTGTTAGCCTGTGCTTAGAGTCCTTGTTAGCCTGTGCTTAGAGTCCTTGTTAGCCTGTGCTTAGAGTCCTTGTTAGCCTGTGCTTAGAGTCCTTGTTAGCCTGTGCTTAGAGTCCTTGTTAGCCTGTGTTTCGAGTCCTTGTTAGCCTGTGTTTAGAATCCTTGTTAGCCTGTGTTTAAGAAAAGGTTCAGTTTAGAAGGTTTAGTACAGTATTGGACTAATTGGTACGTTGTGAGTCACTGGATGGTGAGTGTGAGTCACTGGATGGTGAGAGTCACTGGATGGTGAGTGTGAGTCACTGGATGGTGAGTGTGAGTCACTGGATGGTGAGTGTGAGTCACTGGATGGTGAGTGTGAGAGTCACGGGATGGTGAGTGTGAGAGTCACGGGATGGTGGGTGTGAGAGTCACTGGATGGTGAGTGTGAGTCACTGGATGGTGAGTGTGAGTCACTGGATGGTGGGTGTGAGAGTCACGGGATGGTGAGTGTGAGTCACTGGATGAGTGTGAGAGTCACGGGATGGTGAGTGTGAGTCACTGGATGGTGAGTGTGAGTCACTGGATGGTGAGTGTGAGTCACTGGATGAGTGTGAGAGTCACTGGATGGTGAGTGTGAGAGTCACGGGATGGTGAGTGTGAGAGTCACGGGATGGTGAGTGTGAGAGTCACGGGATGGTGAGTGTGAGAGTCACGGGATGGTGAGTGTGAGAGTCACGGGATGGTGAATGTGAGTCACGGGATGGTGAGTGTGAGAGTCACGGGATGGTGAGTGTGAGAGTCACGGGATGGTGAGTGTGAGAGTCACGGGATGGTGAGTGTGAGAGTCACGGGATGGTGAGTGTGAGAGTCACGGGATGGTGAGTGTGAGAGTCACTGGATGGTGAGTGTGAGAGTCACGGGATGGTGAGTGTAGAGTCACGGGATGGTGAGTGTGAGTCACGGGATGGTGAGTGTCACGGGATGGTGAGAGTCACGGAATGGGGAGTGTGAGAGTGACGGGATGGTGAGTGTGAGAGTCACGGGATGGTGAGTGTGAGAGTCACGGGGTGGTGAGCGTGAGAGTCACGGGATGGTGAGTGTGAGAGTCACGGGATAGTGAGTGTGAGAGTCACGGGATGGTGAGTGTGAGAGTTACGGATGGTGAGTGAGAGTCACTGGATGGTGAGTGTGAGAGTCACTGGATGGTGAGTGTGAGAGTCACGGGATGGTGAGTGTGAGAGTCACGGGATGGTGAGTGTGAGAGTCACGGAATGGGGAGTGTGAGAGTCACGGAATGGGGAGTGTGAGAGTCACGGAATGGGGAGTGTGAGAGTCACGGGATGGTGAGTGTGAGAGTCACGGGATGGTGAGAGTCACGGAATGGGAGTGTGAGAGTCACGGGATGGTGAGTGTGAGAGTCACGGGATGGTGAGCGTGAGAGTCACGGAATGGTGAGTGTGAGAGTCACGGGATGGTGAGTGTGAGAGTCACGGGATGGTGAGTGTGAGAGTTACGGGATGGTGAGTGAGAGTCACTGGATGGTGAGTGTGAGAGTCACTGGATGGCGAGTGTGAGAGTCACGGGATGGTGAGTGTGAGAGTCACGGGATGGTGAGTGTGAGAGTCACGGGATGGGGAGTGTGAGAGTCACGGGATGGGGAGTGTGAGAGTCACGGAATGGGAGTGTGAGAGTCACGGAATGGGGAGTGTGAGAGTCACGGGATGGTGAGTGTGAGAGTCACGGGATGGTGAGTGTGAGAGTCACGGGATGGTGAGCGTGAGAGTCACGGGATGGTGAGTGTGAGAGTCACGGGATGGTGAGTGTGAGAGTCACGGGATGGTGAGTGTGAGAGTCACGGGATGGTGAGTGTGAGAGTCACGGGATGGTGAGTAAGAGTCACAGGGTCGGTCCCCAGTGCTTCTTGCACTATATTGTGAAATCAACTTTTTCATTCCATTTCGTTCGTTGCGGAGAAAAAGTTCATCTCATTTAACATTCTTTTAGTAAATACGCTTTTTTAAATTTGCAACTTAATATCTCAGGTGAGTGCCTTGTCACCTGATGTGTTCTTAGGTGCTTCTCTTACCCCTCCCCTCGGCCCCTTAATCTGTCCCTCCCCTTCCCCTCGGGAGTCCCTGTTCCCCTCTTTCACAAGGATACTTAAGAAAATTCAAAGGCCCTGTGCTAATTTCCCTCTGCTATGAGTGAACAATAAATATCTTTATAAGACTCGTAAGGTGTTTCCTGTGTCGCCTGGTGCTGTGATGATGTGCCTGGTGCTGTGATGCTGTGCCTGGTGCTGTGATGCTGTGCCTGGTGCTGTGATGCTGTGCCTGGTGCTGTGATGCTGTGCCTGGTGCTGTGTGAATGATGCTGTACCTGGTGCGGTGTGAATGATGCTGTGCCTGGTGCGGTGTGAATGATTCTGTGCCTGGTGCTGTGTGAATGATTCTGTACCTGGTGCTGTGTGAATGATGCTGTGCCTGGTGCTGTGTGAATGATGCTGTGCCTGGTGCTGTGTGAATGATGCTGTGCCTGGTGCGGTGTGAATGAGGCTGTACCTGGTGCGGTGTGAATGATGCTGTGCCTGGTGCTGTGTGAATGATGCTGTGCCTGGTGCTGTGTGAATGAGGCTGTACCTGGTGCGGTGTGAATGATGCTGTGCCTGGTGCGGTGTGAATGATTCTGTGCCTGGTGCTTTGTGAATGATTCTGTACCTGGTGCTGTGTGAATGATGCTGTGCCTGGTGCTGTGTGAATGATGCTGTGCCTGGTGCGGTGTGAATGAGGCTGTACCTGGTGCTGTGTGAATGATTCTGTGCCTGGTGCGGTGTGAATGATTCTGTGCCTGGTGCTGTGTGAATGATGCTGTGCCTGGTGCTGTGTGAATGATGCTGTGCCTGGTGCTGTGTGAATGATGCTGTGCCTGGTGCTGTGTGAATGATGCTGTGCCTGGTGCTGTGTGAATGATGCTGTGCCTGGTGCGGTGTGAATGAGGCTGTACCTGGTGCTGTGTGAATGATTCTGTGCCTGGTGCGGTGTGAATTTTGCTGTGCCTGGTGCTGTGTCCTGTACGTATGTTTTACACACTCACACACACACACACACACACACACACAGGCGCAATAGATCGTTAACATAACTTTTTAGTTTATTACCCATGTTATGACGACGGTAGACAGGCAGGCAAACAGGTGAATAAATGCTGATTGACAGCTTGACAAAAGACAGACAGACAGAGACAGACATTGAAGCTCAAGAGACAGACTGACGTATGAGTTGCCATACACACAACTCAGTGGATACTCCGGGAGTCCCATCTACATGTATTGGTTGGTTGGTTAATGGCGTTGAAAGCCTAGCTGTTACACGAGGGTCATTAAGACTGCATGTAACCTGCTTACCGCCACTCATCAATCCTTCAATCCCTCTAACATAGATATTAGAATAAAATCTGCGTATACACACATATATAAACTGACACACTTGATGGTGTGTATTATATGGCTTTTCTGGCACTTATGAAACAGGCCATTTTTTAATGAATGGTTTCGTATTGTAAATTATTTTTTCATTATTGGTTTTATTATTATTGGTCTAGCAGGCTGTGGCTGCTGATCCTAGAAAACCACGAAAAGGAAGTGACAGTACTCCAGATTAGGTTACCTTAAGTGTTTCATTTGATGAATTTAAGCAAACACAAATTATTACTGAAGAAAATGCATTCAGTCAGCCAGAATTAGCCACATAGTGATGGGCTGGAAAAGAGTAAATATAGTAATTCTCACTTACCAACGAATCATTGCTTTTCGGAGAGGTTTACCACAAGCTGTGATGTTATTGGTATTCATAGGCCAGACAGACCGCACTCTGGACACACACTGAAACACATGAGCTCTGTTAGGTAAGGACCGAGAGCTTTCTTCTCTTTCATCGTAAAT
This sequence comes from Cherax destructor, assembly GCA_009830355.1. Taxonomy (NCBI): domain Eukaryota; kingdom Metazoa; phylum Arthropoda; class Malacostraca; order Decapoda; family Parastacidae; genus Cherax; species Cherax destructor. The sequence continues at coordinate 10,660 of WNWK01056759.1, forward strand.
AAAACATGAGTCATGACATCAACAAGAGAGATCAAACACCATACATCATCTACAAGATTCATACGAATTCAGAACAACAGAAGCAACTTTGAAGCCAAACCAAACTTTACTTTTAAAGGACAATGGAAACCAGATGAAATTTGTAAATTTACATTGAGATATATATATATATATATATATATATATATATATATATATATATATATATATATATATATATATATATATATATAATATATATAATATAGGATGGGGTCCACCTCT
>WNWK01056760.1:0-10922 GCA_009830355.1 Cherax destructor
TTTTAGATTTTAAAGAAAAATTTTAAATTTTTTGAAAATTTTTTAAAAAATACCTTAGAATTCCCAAAAAATTAAAATTTTCAAATTTTATAAAATTTTAAATAAATTTTTTTTTAATGGATTTAAATTTTGTAAAAATATTTTCCCAAAAACCTAAAAATTAAAACTTTTGGGAAAAAAAATTTTAAATTTTTCGACTTTTTAAAGTTTCCTTTTTAAAAAATTAAAAATTTTATAAAAAATTTTTATTTTTTATTTTTTTTGGGGGTTTTTAAAAAAAAATTTAAATTTTTAAAATTTGCTTTAAAAATTTATTTTAAATTTTTCGTTAAAAAATTTTTAATTTTCTAAAAACTTTTTTTAAATTTCACCCTTAGTAAAATTCCAAAAAAAAATAAAATTTTCTAATTTTTATAAATTTTTTTTTTTAATTTATTTAAAATTTAAAAAATTTTATTTTCTAAAAATATTTTTGGCATCAAACCCTTAAAAAAATTCAAAAAAAAATTTTTTTTGGAAATTTTTTTTATTTTTTAAAAAATAAAATTTCTTAAAATATTATTTTAAATTTTATTTTTAAAAATATGTAAAAAATTAAAAATTTAAAAAAAAAAAAAAAAAAAAAAAAAAAAAAAAAAAAAAAAAAAAAAAAAAAAAAAAAAAAAAAAAAAAAAAAAAAAAAAAAAAAAAAAAAAAAAAAAAAAAAAAAAAAAAAAAAAAAAAAAAAAAAAAAAAAAAAAAAAAAAAAAAAAAAAAAAAAAAAAAAAAAAAAAAAAAAAAAAAAAAAAAAAAAAAAAAAAAAAAAAAAAAAAAAAAAAAAAAAAAAAAAAAAAAAAAAAAAAAAAAAAAAAAAAAAAAAAAAAAAAAAAAAAAAAAAAAAAAAAAAAAAAAAAAAAAAAAAAAAAAAAAAAAAAAAAAAAAAAAAAAAAAAAAAAAAAAAAAAAAAAAAAAAAAAAAAAAAAAAAAAAAAAAAAAAAAAAAAAAAAAAAAAAAAAAAAAAAAAAAAAAAAAAAAAAAAAAAAAAAAAAAAAAAAAAAAAAAAAAAAAAAAAAAAAAAAAAAAAAAAAAAAAAAAAAAAAAAAAAAAAAAAAAAAAAAAAAAAAAAAAAAAAAAAAAAAAAAAAAAAAAAAAAAAAAAAAAAAAAAAAAAAAAAAAAAAAAAAAAAATGAGTTTTGCCAGAAAAGCACTCAAACTGCTGTAAAACGTCGAAATATGCAATAAAATACGATTTTACACATTTTTGAGCTTTTAATGTTTCATGTATTTTTCGAAAATAATATGAAATATTCTATAAAAATATTGATTTTTTTAGATTTTTTAAAGTGATTTTTAAAAATATGTAAATAATTAATAAATATTCAAAATGCTATAAAACTGATTTATTGCATTTTTGACATTAAGGCATTTCAAGGATTTTCTGAAAACACTAAGAAAATGATAAAATTTTGCTACTTTCCATAATTTCAATTGCAGTAGAAATTCTATTTAAAGTGTGATAATCTAAGTATTTTAGCTAAAATGAGTTTGCAAACACTCAAACTGTAAAACGTCGAATTGAATAAAATACATTTTATTTTCAGCTTAATGTTTCATATTCAAATGAATATTTAAAATTTGATTTTTATAATTTTTAATGATTTTTAAAATATGTAAATAATTAATAATATTCAAAATGCTATAAAACTTGATTTATTGCATTTTTTACGATTTAAGGCATTTAAGTTTTCTGAAAAATATTTTAGATAAATCACCTATGAGAGCTTCTAAAGAAAATCATAAAATTTTGCTACTTTCATAATTTCAATTGCGTGAAATTCTTTTAAAAGTTTGAAAATCTAGTATTTTAGTAAAAAATGAGTTTTGTCAGAAAAGCACTCAAACCGCTCTAAAACGTCGAATATGCATAAAATCATTTAGCATTTTTTAGTTTGTATTTTCGAAAATATATGAAATATTCTAAAAAATATTTTTTATAATTTTTAAGGATTTTAAAAATGTAAATAATATAAAATTAAAATGCTATAAAACTTTTTATTGCATTTTTGACATAAGGCATTTTCAGTTTTCTGAAACAAAAGAAAATAAATTTGTACTTTCCATAAATTTAATTCAGTAGAAATTCTATTAAAAGTGTGATAATCTAAGTATTTAGCTAAATGGTTTTAGAAAAGCATCAAAGCTTAAACGTCAAATATGCAATAAAATACGATTTGCCATTTTCTGAGTTTTTAATGTTTCATGTATTTTGAAATAATATGAAATATTCTATAAAATATTGATTTTTATTTTAATGGATTTTTAAAAATATAAATAATTATAAATATTAAATGCTATAAAACTGATTTATTCATTTTGCATTTAAGGCATTTCAAGTTTCAAAAACTAAAAATCAAAAATTTTCTATTTTCTAAAATTTAATTCATAAAATTCTATTTAAGTTGAAATCTGTATTTTAGCTAAAAAAGAGTTTTTGAAAACACTCAAACGCTCTAAAACTCAAATATGCAATAAATCATTTAGCATTTTTGAGTTTTAATGTTTATTTTCGAAAATAATATGAAATATTCTAAAAATATTGATTTTTATAGATTTTTAATGGGTTTTTAAAAAATATGTAAATAATTAATAAATATTCAAAAATGCTATAAAACTTGATTTTATTGCATTTTTGACGATTAAGGCATTTAAGGATTTTCTAAAAACTATTTTTAATAAAATCACTATGAGAAGCTTCTAAAAGAAAATCATAAAATTTTGCTACTTTTCCCATAAATTTCAATTGCAGTAGAAATTCTATTTAAAAGTTGAAATCTAGTATTTTAGCTAAAAATGAGTTTTGCAGAAAAGCATAAACGCTCTAAAACGTCGAAATATGCAATAAAATGATTTTAGCCATTTTCTGAGCTTTTTAATGTTTCATGTATTTTTCGAAAATAATTGAAATATTCTATAAAAATATTGATTTTTATAGATTTTTAATGGATTTTTAAAAATATGTAAATAATTAATAAATATTCAAAAATGCTATAAAACTTGATTTTATTGCATTTTTGACGATTTAAGGCATTTTCAAGGATTTTCTGAAAACTATTTTAGATAAAATCACCTATGAGAGCTTCCTAAAGAAAATCATAAAATTTTGCTTACTTTCCCATAAATTTAATTGCAGTGAAATTCTATTTAAAAGTGTGATAATCTAAGTATTTTAGCTAAAATGAGTTTTGCCAGAAAAGCACTCAAACGCTCTAAAACGTCGAAATATGCAATAAATAGATTTTAGCCATTTTTCTGAGCTTTTTAATGTTTCATGTATTTTCGAAAATAATATGAAATATTCTTAAAAATATTATTTTTATAGATTTTTAATGGATTTTTAAAAATATGAAATAATTTATAAATATTAAAAATGCTATAAAACTATTTATTGCATTTTTGACGATTTAAGGCATTTTCAAGGATTTTCTGAAAAACTATTTTTAGATAAAATCACCTATGAGTAAGCTTCCTAAAAAAAATCATAAAATTTTGCTAACTTTTCCCATAAATTTCAATTGCAGTAGAAATTCTATTTAAAAGTTTGAAAATCTACGTATTTTAGCTAAAAATGAGTTTTGCAGAAAACACTCAAACAGCTCTAAAACGTCGAAATATGCATAAATACAATTTTAGCCATTTTCTGAGCTTTTAATGTTTCATGTATTTTTCGAAAATAATATGAAATATTCTAAAAATATTGATTTTTTAGATTTTAATGGGTTTTTAAAATATGTAAATAATTATAAATATTCAAAATGCTATAAAACTTGATTTTATTGCATTTTTGACGATTTAAGGCATTTTCAAGGATTTTCTGAAAAACTATTTTTAGATAAAATAACCTATGAAGTAAGCTTCCTAAAAAAAATCATAAATTTGCTTACTTTTCCCATAAATTTCAATTGCAGTAGAAATTCTATTTAAAAGTTGATAATCTAAGTATTTTAGCTAAAAATGAGTTTTGCCAGAAAAGCACTCAAACCGCTCTAAACGTCGAAATATGCATAAATAGATTTTAGCCATTTTCTGGCTTTTAATGTTTCATGTATTTTCGAAAATAATATGAAATATTCTATAAAAATATTGATTTTTTAGATTTTAATGGATTTTTAAAAATATGTAAATAATTATAAATATTCAAAAATGCTATAAAACTTATTTTATTGCATTTTTGACGATTTAAGGCATTTTCAAGGATTTTCTGAAAACTATTTTTTATAGATAAAATAACCTATGAGTAAGTTCCTAAAAAAATCATAAAATTTTGCTAACTTTTCCCATAAATTTCAATTGCAGTAGAAATTCTATTTAAAAGTTTGAGCACTCAAACTGCTGTAAACGTCGAAATATGCAATAAAATACGATTTTAGCACATTTTTTTGACCTTTTAATGTTTCATGTATTTTTCGAAAATAATATGAAATATTCTATAAAATATTGATTTTTATAGATTTTTAATGTGATTTTAAAAATATGTAATAATTGAATATTCAAAATGCTATAAAACTTTATTTTATTGCATTTTTGACGATTTAAGGCATTTTCAAGGATTTTCTGAAAACACTATTTTTTAGATAAAATTTACCTATGAGTAGGCTTCCTAAAAGAAAATCATAAAATTTTTCTAACTTTTCCTATAAATTTCAATTGCAGTAGAAATTTATTTAAAAGTTTGAAAATCTACGTATTTTAGCTAAAAATGAGTTTTGTCAGAAAACACTCAAACGCTCTAAAACGTCGAAATATGCCATAAAATCAATTTTAGCCATTTTTGAGTTTTTTTTTATGTATTTTTCGAAAATAATATGAAATATTCTAAAAAATATTGATTTTTATAGATTTTTAATGGGATTTTAAAAATATGTAAATAATTTATAAATATTCAAAAATGCTATAAAACTTATTTTATTGCATTTTTGACATTAAGGCATTTTCAAGGATTTTCTAAAACTATTTTTTGATAAAATATACCTATAGTAGCTTCCTAAAAAAATCATAAAATTTTGCTTACTTTTCCATAAATTTAATTGCAGTAGAAATTCTATTTAAAAGTGTGATAATCTAAGTATTTTAGCTAAAAATGAGTTTTCCAGAAAACACTAAACTGCTGTAAAACGTCGAAATATGCAATAAAATACATTTTAGCACATTTTTGTTAGTTTCATGTATTTTTCGAAAATAATATGAAATATTCTATAAAAATATTGATTTTTATAGATTTTAATGATTTTTAAAATATGTAAATAATTAATAAATATTCAAAAATGCTATAAACTATTTTATTGCATTTTTAGATAAGATTTAAGGATTTTCTAAATATTTTTGAAAAACAAACCCAAAAGAAAATCATAAAATTTTGCTTACTTTTCCATAAATTTCAATTCAGTAGAAATTTATTTAAAAGTGTGATAATCTAAGTATTTTAGCTAAAAATGAGTTTTGCCAGAAAAGCACTCAAACTGCTCTAAAACGTCAAATATGCCATAAAATGCATTTTAGGGTATTTTTCTGAGCTTTTTAATGTTTCATGTATTTTTCGAAAATAATATGAAATATTCTAAATTAATATTGATTTTTATAGATTTTTAATGGGATTTTTAAAAATATGTAAATAATTTATAAATATTCAAAATGCTATAAAACGTTATTTTATTGCATTTTTTGACGATTCAAGGCATTTTCAAGGATTTTCTAAAATATTTTTAGAAATATACCTATGAGTAACTTCCTAAAAGAAAATCATAAAATTTTGCTTACTTTTCCCATAAATTTCAATTGCAGTAGAAATTCTATTTAAAAGTGTGATAATCTAAGTATTTTAGCTAAAAATGAGTTTTGCAGAAAAGCACTCAAACGCTTAAAACGTCGAAATATGCATAAAATCATTTTAGCCATTTTCTGAGCTTTTAATGTTTCATGTATTTTTCGAAAATAATATGAAATATTCTATAAATATTGATTTTTATAGATTTTTAATGGGATTTTTAAAAATATGTAAATAATTTATAAATATTCAAAATGCTATAAAACTTATTTTATTGCATTTTTGACGATTTAAGGCATTTTCAAGGATTTTCTGAAAAACTATTTTTTAGATAAAATATACCTATGAGTAAGCTTCCTAAAGAAAATCATAAAATTTTGCTTACTTTTCCCATAAATTTCAATTGCAGTAGAAATTTATTTAAAAGTTTGAAATCTACGTATTTTAGCTAAAAATGAGTTTGCAGAAAAGCACTCAAACGCTCTAAAACGTCGAAATATGCAATAAAATACAATTTTAGCAATTTTTCTGAGCTTTTTAATGTTTCATGTATTTTTCGAAAATAATATGAAATATTCTAAAAATATTGATTTTATAGATTTTAATGGGATTTTAAAAATATGTAAATAATTATAAATATTCAAAAATGCTATAAAACTTATTTTATTGCATTTTTGACGATTAAGGCATTTTCAAGGATTTTCTGAAAAACTATTTTTAGATAAATTACCTATAGTAGCTTCCTAAAAGAAAATCATAAAATTTTGCTAACTTTTCCATAAATTTCAATTGCAGTAGAAATTCTATTTAAAGTTGAAAATCTAAGTATTTTAGCTAAAAATGAGTTTGTCAGAAAACACTCAAACCGCTCTAAACGTCGAAATATGCATAAAATGAATTTTAGCTATTTTTTGAGCTTTTTAATGTTTCATGTATTTTCGAAAATAATATGAAATATTCTAAATTAATATTGATTTTTATAGATTTTAATGGATTTTTAAAAATATGTAAATAATTTATAAATATTCAAAAATGCTATAAAACTTATTTTATTGCATTTTTGACGATTAAGGCATTTTCAAGGATTTTCTAGAAATATTTTGATAAAATTACCTATGAGTAAGCTTCTAAGAAAATCATAAAATTTTGCTTACTTTTCCATAAATTTCAAATTGCAGTAGAAATTCTATTTAAAAGTGTGATAATCTAGTATTTTAGCTAAAAAATGAGTTTTGTCAGAAAAACACTCAAACCGCTCTAAAACGTCGAAATATGCCATAAAATCATTTTAGGCCATTTTTCTGAGCTTTTAATGTTTCATGTATTTTCGAAAATAATATGAAATATTCTAAATTAATATTGATTTTTATAGATTTTTAATGGGATTTTTAAAAATATGTAAATAATTATAATATTCAAAAATGCTATAAAACTTATTTTATTGCATTTTTGACGATTAAGGCATTTTCAAGGATTTTCTAAAACTATTTTTAGATAAAATTACCTATGAGTAAGCTTCCTAAAAGAAAATCATAAAATTTTGCTTACTTTTCCATAAATTTCAATTGCAGTAGAAATTCATTTAAAGTGTGATAATCTAGTATTTTAGCTAAAAAAAGAGTTTGCAGAAAAGCACTCAAACTGCTGTAAAACGTCGAAAAACTATTTTTAGATAAAATAACCTATGAGTAAGCTTCCTAAAAAAAATCCCCAAAAATTTCTTTTTTATAAATTTAAAAAAATTTAAAATTTTTTTTTTAAAATTTTATTCTTAAAATAAAAAAAAAAGATTTTTTAGAAAAAACCCCTTTTTTAAAAATAAAAAAAAAAAAAAAAAAATTTGATTTTTAAAATTTTAATTTTTTTAAAAAAATTTTTTTAAATTTTAAAAAAAATTTATTTTTTATTTTAAAATTTTTTTTAAATTTTTTAAAAAAATTAAAAAATTTTAATAAAATTCAAAATGATAAAACTTTTTTTGATTTTAAATTTTAAAATTTTGAATTTTAAAATATTTTTTAAAAATCATTAAAAGTTTAAAAAAAACAAAAAATTTTTAATTTTCCCAAATTTTAACAAGGGAAACATTTAAAAATTTGAAAACTGATTTTTGCTAAAAAAGGGTTTTTAAAAAAAATTAAAAATTTTTAAAAATTTTATTAAAAAGAATTTTTTTTTTATTTTTAAATTTTATTTTTTTTCAAAAAAAAAAGAAAAAAAAAAAAAAAAAAAAAAAAAAAAAAAAAAAAAAAAAAAAAAAAAAAAAAAAAAAAAAAAAAAAAAAAAAAAAAAAAAAAAAAAAAAAAAAAAAAAAAAAAAAAAAAAAAAAAAAAAAAAAAAAAAAAAAAAAAAAAAAAAAAAAAAAAAAAAAAAAAAAAAAAAAAAAAAAAAAAAAAAAAAAAAAAAAAAAAAAAAAAAAAAAAAAAAAAAAAATTTTATTGCATTTTGACGATTTAAGGCATTTTCAAGGATTTTCTGAAAAACTTTTTTAGATAAAATATACCTATGAGTAAGCTTCCTAAAAGAAAATCATAAAATTTTGCTTACTTTTCCCATAAATTTCAATTGCAGTAGAAATTCTATTTAAAAGTTGAAAATCTACGTATTTTAGCTAAAAATGAGTTTGCAGAAAAGCACTCAAACCGCTCTAAAACGTCGAAATATGCATAAATGCAATTTTAGGCCATTTTCTGAGCTTTTAATGTTTCATGTATTTTTCGAAAATAATATGAAATATTCTAAATAATATTGATTTTATAGATTTTTAATGGATTTTTAAAAATATGTAAATAATTTATAAATATTAAAAATGCTATAAAACTTGATTTTATTGCATTTTTGACGATTTAAGGCATTTTCAAGGATTTTCTGAAAACATCTATTTTTTAGATAAAATATACCTATGAAAGCTTCCTAAAGAAAATCATAAAATTTTGCTTACTTTTCCCATAAATTTCAATTGCAGTAGAAATTCTATTTAAAAGTGTGATAATCTAAGTATTTTAGCTAAAAATGAGTTTTGCCAGAAAAGCACTCAAACCGCTCTAAAACGTCGAAATATGCCATAAAATGCAATTTTATTCCATTTTCTGAGCTTTTTAATGTTTCATGTATTTTCGAAAATAATATGAAATATTCTATAAAAATATTGATTTTTATAGATTTTTAATGGATTTTTAAAAATATGTAAATAATATATAAATATTCAAAAATGCTATAAAACTTGATTTTATTGCATTTTTGACGATTAAGGCATTTTCAAGGATTTTCTGAAAAACTATTTTAGATAAAATATACTAGAGTAAGCTTCTAAAAAAATCTAAAATTTTGCTTCTTTTCCCTAAATTTAATTGCAGTAGAAATTCTATTTAAAAGTTGAAAAAGTATTTTAGCTAAAAAATGAGTTTTGCAGAAAAGCACTCAAACCGCTCTAAAACGTCGAAATATGCAATAAAATACGATTTTTTGCACATTTCTAAACTTTAATGTTTCATGTATTTTCGAAAATAATATGAAATATTCTATAAAATAATTTATTTTTATAGATTTTAAAGGGATTTTTTAAAAAATGTAAATAATTTAAAAAATATTCAAAAATGCTATAAAACTTATTTTATTGCATTTTTTTACGATAAGGCATTTTCAAGGATTTTCTGAAAAATTTTTTAGAATAAACACCTATGGTAAGCTTCCTAAAAAAAAATAAAATTTTGCTAAATTTTCCCATAAATTTCAATTGCAGTAGAAATTCTATTTAAAAGTTTGAAAATCTAGTATTTTAGCTAAAAAAAGAGTTTTTTCAGAAAAACACTCAAACCGCTCTAAAACGTCGAAATATCCATAAAATCAATTTTACCATTTTCTGAGCTTTTTAATGTTTCATGTATTTTGAAAAAATATAAATATTCTAAAATTAATTTGTTTTTTGTTTTTAAGTGATTTTTAAAAAATTAAATAATTAAATATTAAAAGCTATAAAACGTTATTTTTTTTCATTTTTTTCATTAAGGATTTTCAAGGTTTTTAAAATTTTTTTGATAAAATAACCTGGGAAACCCAAAAAAACATAAATTTTTCTTTTTTAAAAATTTAATTCTGAAATTCTATTTAAAAAATTTGAAAATCTAGTATTTTAGCTAAAAAAAAAGGTTTTTTAAAAAAAAAAAAAAAAAAAAAAAAAAAAAAAAAAAAAAAAAAAAAAAAAAAAAATTTTTTTTTTTTTTTTTTTTTTTTTTTTTTTTTTTTTTTTTTTTTTTTTTTTTTTTTTTTGCATTTTTGACGTCAAGGCTTTTCAAGGGGTTTTTTTAAAAATATTTTTAGATAAAAAAAATACCCATAAACTTCTAAAGAAAATCATAAAATTTTGCTTACTTTTCCATAAATTTAAATTGCAGTAGAAATTCTATTTTAAAGTATTTTATAAAAATGAGTTTGCCAGCCCCAAACCCTCTAAAACTCAAATATGCAATAAAATACGTTTTCCCAATTTTCTAGCAATGTTTCATGTATTTTTTGAAAATAATATGAAATATTTTTAAAAAAAATTTTATTTTTTTGATTTTTAATGGGATTTTTACAAAAATATGTAAATAATTAATAAATTTCAAAAATGCTATAAAACTTGATTTTTGCATTTTTTTACGATTAAGGCATTTTCATGGTTTTCTGAAAAAATTTTTTTTGATAATATAGATAAAAAAAACATAAAATTTTTCTTATTTTCCCCCAATTTAAAATTTCAGTAAAATTCTTTAAAAGTTGAAATCTAATTTTTAGCTAAAAAAAAGTTTGCCCGAAAACCTCAAACCTTAAAAAGTCGAAATATCAAAAAATAATTTTTCCTTTTTGAGCTTTTTTTAAGCTGTATTTTTTTAAAAAAATATGAAATATTCTTTTAAAAAAATTTTTTTTGTTTTTAAAGGATTTTTTTAAAAAAAAAAATAATTAAAAAATATTAAAAAAACTATAAAACTTATTTTTTGCATTTTTGCATTTTAAAAGGGATTTTTAAGTTTTCTGAAAAATTTTTTTTTTATAAATAACCTTTTGGAACCCAAAAAAAAACATAAATTTTTTTTTTTTTAAAATTTAATTCTGAAATTTATTTAAAAGTTTGAAAATC
>WNWK01056761.1:0-10922 GCA_009830355.1 Cherax destructor
TGAATGATGAAAAATTTTTTTTTTGGACACCCGATTTGGGGGGGAACAGCCGATTTTTTTTTTCAAGGGCCCTCCCCCGGGGGGTGACCCCCAAAAAAAAAAACCCCCCAAAAAAACCATCATCATTCAACACTTTCATCCCATAAAATCACTGTCTTTGCAGGGGCGCTCGATGCAGCTGAGAATAAGTCCCCCCAACTGTCACTATCCCCCCCCCCTTTTAAAGTGCAGGTTTATTCTATTTCCGGACTCAAGTCCAACTAAATCAATTAATTGGTTTCCTGAATCCCTTCACAAAATATTACCCTGCTCACACTCCAACAGCTCGTCAGGTCCCAAAAACCATTCGTCTCCATTCACTCCTATCTAACATGCTCACAAATGCTTGCTGGAAGTCCAACCCCCTCGCCCACAAAACCTCCTTTACCCCCACCCTCCAACCTTTTGAGGACGACCCCTACCCCGCCTTCCTTTCCCTAGATTTATATGCTCTCCAAGTCATTCTAGTTTGATCCATTCTCTCTAAATGACCAAACCACCTCAACAACCCCTCTTCAGCCCCCCAGACAAATACTTTTAGCAAACCCACACCTTCTCCTAATTTCCACACTCCGAATTTTCTGCATAATATTTACCCCACACACCCCTTAGACAGGACATCTCCACTGCCTCCAACCGCCTCCTTGCTGCAGCATTTGCAACCCATGCTTCACACCCATATAAGAGTGTTGGTACCACTATACTTTGTACATTCCCTTCTTTTGCCTCCATGGCTAACTTTTTTTGTCTCCACAGATCCTTAACGCACCCTCACATTTTTTCCTTCATCAATTCTAGGGTTAACCTCATCCTTTAAAAAACCAATCCGTAACAAGTCAACTCACAAATATCTGAAAACATTCACTTCTTCCATAATCCCTCTCTCCAAGTGATATGGAATTTTCTTTATTTAACCCTTTCGAGGTTTTGGTCGTACTAGTACGTTTACGCCCTGGGGTTATTGACGTATTTAGTACGCCTAAATTCTAGCACCTCAAATCAAACAGAAACAGGCTGTTGGCCTAGATGTGATAGAATGGGTCTGTGCAGTCAGTGTGCGCAATAAAAAAAAATTCCTGCACCACACAGTGCATAATGAGGAAAAACTCTGACCGTGTTTTTGGTTTAAAACAGGACTTTGCAGTCTATTTTCGTATGGTATTTCTGCTTGTATTCTCGTTTTCTTAGTCTCATTTTATAGAATAGATGATATACAGTGGACCCCGGTTAACAAAATTAATCCGGGCCAGGAGCGTTACTTAATCTGAATCTTTGAATCTGAAACCTTATTTCCCAGAAGAAATAATGTAAATACAATTAATTGTTCCACAAAAAAAAAATCACTCAAAAAAATAAAAAACCCAAAAACATTTACTTACCTTAATTGAAGAGTTGCAGGCATCTGGAAGGTGAGTTGTTGACAGGGGCAGGGTGTTAATGGTTGGAAGGGGGAAACCCCCCAAAAAGGGCTTCAGGTAACAAGTCCCTCTCTGGGGTTACTTCCTTCTTGGTCTTTTAATGCCACTAGGACCAGCTTGAGAGTCACAGACCCTGCCTGGTGAAGTAACTGCCAGAGTCCTCTGTTTCTGGCGACTCTTCAACACTTTTCTGAAGTACAACATGGCTCTGTCACTGAAGTGGTTGCACAGAAGGCTCATTTCAGCTTGATCAGGGTGGTATCTTTCAACAAATGTCTGCAACCTTCCACTTTGTACACATCTCCTTAAGCACTGAAGAGGCACCTCCTTATTCCCCTCTCTCTCTCTCCTCCTGTGAAGCAATAACCTCAGCTGTGGTCTGTTGCTGTTCCAGATGAAGCTCTTGCAGCTCTTCAGTTGTTAGCTCACCTGTGCTCCCTCCACCAACTCTTCCACATCCTCACCACTCACCTCCAACCCCAGGCTGTTCCCCAATTCCACAATATCTTGCACAATATGTTCCACAACAGGCACAGGGTTGTAGGGTCAGGGTCAGCCTCAAATCCTTCAAAATCCCTCTCTTGGACACAATCCGGCCACAGTGGTCTCCAAGCAGAGTTCAGAGTCCTGGAAGTCACTTCCTCCCAAGCCTTACCTATAAGGTCTATGCAATCACAATATTGAGGTGTTCTATCCAGAACTCTCTTAGGGGTTTAAATTTAGAGTCATTGGTCATATTAAAGCACCTTCTGAAACAGTGCTTTGGTGTACAGTTTCTTGAAGTTGAAAATGACCTGCTGGTCCAGGGCTGGATGAGAGGGTGGTGTTAGGAGGCAAGAACTTCACTGTGATGAAACTAAACTCATCAGACTAAAGTCTCCCAAGTTGTGAGGATGAGCAGGAGCATTGTCCAGTACCAGGAGGCACTTGAGTGGCAATTTCTTTTCCAGGAGGTATTTCTTCACACTAGGGCCAAACACTCCAGTCAACCATTAATGAAAATCTCCGTAGTGACCCATGCCTTGGTGTTAGCTTTCCAATGCACACAATTTATTCTTGTCAACACTGTGTTTCCTGAAGGGTCTGGGATTTTCTGCGTGATGCACCAGTAAAGGGTTCACTTTAAAATCACCACTGGCATTGGCACACATCATGAGAGTTAGCCTGTCTATCATAGGCTTGTGTCCTGGCTGTGCCTTTTCCTCCTGAGTAATGTAGGTCCTGTTGGGCATTTTCTTCCAAAACAGGCCTGTTTCATCACAATTAAACACTTTTTGGGGGGAGGAATTGTTCAGCCTCTACGAACCCCTTGAATTCCTGCACAAATTTTCAGCTGCACGTTTGTCTGAGCTGGCTGCCTCACCATGCCTCACAATATTGTGTATGCCACTATGTTTCTTAAACTTCTCAAACCAGCCTTTGCAGGCTTTAAAATCACTCGCCTCACCACTGGTTCCAGGCATTGTCTTGACAAGATCTGTATGCAACTTCCTTGCCTTTTCACAAATTATCGCCATGGAACTACTATCACCCGCTATCTGTTTTTCATTGATCCACACCAACAGTAACTTCTCAACCTCATCCACTGTTTTCGATCTTTGTTTCGTTAACAAATTAACCCCTTTTGCAACTTAGCTTCCTTGATCTCATTTCTCTTTGCCAGGATAGTGCCGATAGTAGATGGAGTTTTCTTGTACATCCTGGCAAGATCACTCAGACGTACACCACTCTCATATTTTCCTATGATTTCCTTCTTCAGTTCGATGGTGTTCCTCACTCTCTTTACCACAGGGGTGCCACTAGGAAGCTTCTTTGGACCCATGGTGACTTATTTCACAGTGACAATCACTAAACCACCAAAAAAGACACCAAATATATTGTGAATCTTTGAAAGAGCGCACTAGGTAATGTTCTCTCAATGGTAAACGCTTCACTGGCGTCCTGTGCTTGCGCAGAGTAGGAGGACACGTCTAATACCTTTCGCTAACCGAGGAATTTTTTGCTAACCGATTACGAAAAAAACTTTTGTTTTCCGAAGCTTTCGTTAACGGAACCTTTCATTAACCGAGGGTCCACTGTATTGCAGAAATAGAGATAATTTTGACTGGTTTCACGATGACAAGTACCTTAAAACTGAGCGCAAAGTAGCGAAAATGTTCGATTATAGCCGATGTTCAAAAGTAAGCAAATCACACCATGCGTCCAATACACATCAACTGGAAAGTCTAATATTCTTGCACAAGTGTGCTGATATTATTTATACCATTTTTACAATGATGCAGTTGTATACATAACAGTAAATCTTCTATTTTTTGTGAGAATAAAATAAAAATTAAAAATGGAAAGCAAAAGTAATGAAAGAGGGGCCTGGAGATGTGACTAATGAACAAAGATGTTATTTTTTGTGCCAGGACTGTCTGCCTTGTTTAATATGGACCCTATTTTGAAATTGGCATCGTTTCAAATTTGTGTGAAATTGGCCAAATTGCCATTTTCTGACCACTATTTTGGGTAGTTGAAATTGGTAAATAGGCGGTTTCTTTAACTCAATCGATAGAAGAAATGGAGTTCTAGTGAAATAGCTATAATTTTAATAGACTGATACATTGGAATTTGCCGAAAATAGGGCTCAAAGTGGGCGAAATCGCCGATGCGTAAATGTCATGGATACAGCTAACTTCGCGAAAGCATAATTCCGTTAGTTTTCGATCAAATTTCATATTTTTTGTGGCGTTATAATTGGAAAAAGACTCTCAATCATTTCATAAGAAAAAATAATAATTTTTTTTTTTTAAATTCGTGGACCCTCCCAAACTCGTCCACTAACCTTTGCCACTTTTCTTTAGAATCTCCCATAAGCACAGTATCATCAGCAAAAAGTAACTATGTCAACTCCCATTTTGCATTTAATTCCCCATAATTTAATCCCACCCCTCTCCCCAACACCCTAGCATTTACTTCTTTTACAAACCCATCTATAAATATATTAAACAACCATGGTGACATTACACATCCCTTCTAAGACCTATTTTTAGGGAAGTAATCTCCTCCCCACCCTCTAACCTACCTATATCCTCAAAAAAACTTTCAGCCTTCTTAACTTACTATATTCCATACACTTGCAACATTTGCCATTCCCCCCTTCCATATCACATCCTTTTCTAAATCCATAAATGCAATAAAAATTTCCCCTACCTTTAACAAATACTTTTACATATATACAATGTAAACACTTAATTAACACCCCCTCCCCCTCAAAGCCTCCTTCCATCTGCAATCCTACTTCGTCTTACCTCTAATTATTTCAAAAAAACCCTCCCAACACCCTGGTTCTAGAAAACTTTTCCCTATTTTACAACTTTTTCCCCCCCCTTTAAAAAAAGGAAACTTCCATTTCCCAACCCCTGGCCCTTTTCCCCTTTTCATACATTTATTAAAAAAAAACCCCAACCCCCCAAACCCTATATCCCCCTGTTTTTTAAATTTCTGTCATGATCCCTCAGTTCCTGCTGTTTCCCCCCTTTAAGAAAATCCTCCCCCCCCCAACCCATCCTGCCCTTCACCCCAAACATGTTGCCCCCCGGCCAGTACATGAAATTCCCCCCTTTTTTTTACATTTAAAATTCCTCAAAATATTCCCCCCATCTACCTAATCCCCACCCCCCATATACTAACTCCCAACTCTGTTTTTTTTGGGCAAACCATTGTTTCCCTTTCTTTCCCCCCTTTTTTCTCACTAAAAAAGTTTCTTTTTACAAAAATTTTAAGACCCTTTACATTCATCTTTTTTCATTCTCATTTTTTCCTTTTTTTCTCTTCCAAACCCCTTTTTTTTAACACTTCTGTTTTTTAAAAAAACCCTCATAAGCTACTTTTTTCTTTTCACACCCCCTTTAAAATTTTCATTCCACCCCTCCTCCCTTTTCCCCCTGCACCCCCTCCTTAACCCCAAAAATTTGTTCTTCTGTTTTTTTTAAATATCCCAATTTTTCCCCCCCCCCTCCTCTTCATGCCCCCCCTAATGTTTTATTCTCCCCTAATTCCTCCCCCCTTGTTTTTCACTTTTTTCTCTCTTTCTTGCTGTTGCCATTTTTTTTTTATCACCTTTTTTTTAACTGTGCTTTTAACTAAAAAAAAGATCCGTATATCCCTTCCCTCTATAAACTGTTCCCGAACCCCCCATCCCTTTTTTCCCCTCATAATCTAACAAACTCTTTCATTCTTTTTATCATACCTTGTATCTTTTTATCCCTTTTTTATAAAAATGTTTTCTTTTCCAAACCCTTTCTCCTACTCCCCTTTGGCTCCCCTTTACTTTTTCCCCCAAATTTCCTCTACTCCCCCCACAACATTTTTACCCATTTGCATTGAGATCCCCCAAACCCCAAGTCTCTCTCCTTTTTAAAACAAACCACTCCTCGTTTAAAAACTCTCTCTTCCCCTTTTTTCTTCTCCAGGTATAAACACCTATAACCCCTTTTTTACATCCCAACCTTTTTTTTCTCCCAAATCCTTTTAAATTTTTAATTTTTAAAAGTAAAATACATGCATTCATTACTTCCAAAAATATTTGTAGTCTTAATGTGGGCGAGGGGAGTAGTACTTATTTGTAGGAAGTCAAGTGTAGGGAGCCCTGGCTCCCCCTCTCATCTTTAAAATACTTTTAAAACAGCCCCAAAAGATAAAATACAATACCCGTAAATCATAATTAACCAAAATATGTGTAATCTTAATGTAGGATGGGGGTGAGTAGTATTTATTTAGGAATCAGTGGGGGGGGGGGCCGGAAGGTGTAAACCCCTGGGCTACACCACCCTACCCACCCCTTGGAGACCCTATTATTACCATCAATATCGTTGTTCCCGGTTTTCGTTTCTAACAACTCCTTTAGATGCCATCATAAACGGGGAAAAGGGGGAAGTAATGAATAATTCCCTGCCGAGAATTGTAAACAAAAACAGAGTGGGGGGTGACTAGGCCAAATGCAGATTTTACATGTTTTTTTTGGTGCTGGACCAAAGAAAACATAATGTTTTCCCTCCCATTTTAGCATTAAAAATTTTTTTTAACAAATTTGGCCGTCTCCCACCGAGGCAGGGTGACCCAAAAAAAAAGAAAATCCCCAAAAAAAAAATACTTTCATCATCATTCAACACATTCACCTTACTCATACATAATCCCCTGTCTTTGCAAAGGGGCTCATATAAGACAGCTGAGAATAAGTCCCCCCCACCTGTCACTATGTTTAATGCTTTTGTAATTTTTTCTTATATAATTTTGAAGAAAATATCATAGATGGATTAATGAAAATTTCTATATTGACGTAAAATAAAACATTTAACCCTTTTTAGGGTTGCCCGGCCCCCTCCCAAACCTTTTAAGGGTTTAAAATTGTTTTGGGGGAAAAAAAAAATTATTTTTTTTTATGGGAAAAGATAAGAAAACATTTTTCCCATCATAATGACACCCAAAAATAAGGGAAAATTTTATGAAAAAATAAGAAAAATGCCCCGCAAAATTAGCGGGCCCGGATGTTTCGCTGGGATTTGCCAAAACCCCATTTTAAAATTTTACCAAAATTTTAGCTATTTCACTAAAAATTCCCTTTGTTCTATTTAATTGAGTACAAGAAACCGCCAATTTACCCGATTTTAACTACCCAATAAATGGTGGGGAAAATTTTGGAATTTGGGCCTTTTCACAAATTTCAAAAAATGCCAATTTCAAAATAGGGGCCCAAAAAAAAACGGGCAGACATTCCTGGCAATTTAAAAAAACATTTTTCTTTCATTAGTCAAGTGTCCAGGCTCCTCTTTTAAATTTCTTTTTCTTTCCATTTTTAATTTTTTTTCTCAAAAAATAGAAAATTTTCTTTATGTATACTATTGCATCATTGAAAAAGCATAAATAATATCAGCGCAATTGTGCAAGAATATTAGACTGCCAGTTGATATGCATTGGGGGGGGATGGCGTGGTTTTTTTACCTTGAACATCAGCAAAAATCGAACATTTTCGCAACTTTGCGCTCAGTTTCAAAATACAGTGGACCCCGACCCCAAAAACCGAAAACGTAAATTGTAAGTATAATATTGTAAGGGATTTTTGGGGGGCTGAAATTTCTTAAGGGAAATAAAATTGTTTGGGAATGGCACTTGAGCAGGCTTCTGGGAAAGAATTTTTTCTACTCCCGGGGGCCCCTGTACTTTTCATCGTGAAACCAATCAAAATTTTCTCTATTTCTGTAATATATCTTCCATTCTATCAAATGAGACCAAGAAAACGAGAATACAACCATAAATACCATCGAAAAAAAGACTGCAAAGTGCTGTTTTAAAAAAAAAACACGGTCAGTTTTTTTTTTTCCCCATTACGCCCCTTTTGGTGGGATTTTTTTAAAATCGCACACTGGCCGCACAGACCCATTTCTCCATCGGCCCACCAGCCTGTTTCCGCTTGATTTGAGGGCGCTAGAATTTGGGGGTATGTACTGGGACATCAAAACCCCGGGCGTAAACCGTATGTAAGGCCCAAACTCTGAAAGGGTTAATGTGCCCAAGAGTAATTTTTAGTATTACATAAAGTTTTTTCCCCCCTGGAACACCTCCATAGCATATAAACAGATGTTTATAAAGTATTAACGTGTTTCTTATATAATTTTCAAGAAAATATCATAGATGAATTACTGAAAATGTCTATATTGAAAAAAATAAGACATTTAATGTAAAGTGATTATTAAAATATAGTATTATATTTTAAGACTAGGGGGACACTCTTGGATTTTTAATGTGTCCTGCATGCCAGCACAGTGTGTAAGCATATTTAGGTACAGGTACACAAGCATTATTATCAGAACACAAAAAATTTGACAACCAAAAACGCGAAAGAAAAGTTTCCAAAAAAAGAGATGTGCTCCGGAAAATGAAACAAACCGGTGGGCGGGGGTTTAAAAGACGGCGCTATATAAAATTTGGGTCATAATTTGAAATCCCCGTTTAGCGGAACACCAAAGGTAAAACGACGAAAAGCGGAGCCCTATGTTCTGTATGTTTTTCATTTTCAAAATTTTTTAATTTTTAAATAAAGTGTTGTATCCTTTAGTTTCATGTTTAATATAACGGGAAAATTTTTCAGATTTTTACTATCTAATTTATTTCATTATTCTTCAACTAAATTATGTAGATAGACTCAAAATTTTTTTTTTATTCAATTTGAATGCCTCACAGTAGTGAATGTAATTAGAAATAACACTGGACCTTTAACCTTCCGGGGTTATTTAATACTCAACTAAGCAAAAACTTTCCCCTTATATTGAAATAGTCATTATAATTTTAATAATAAAATATAGAATAATAAGTACAGGGGCCCCCCCGGTTTACGCATTATTTGCAGAATGCTGTTACCAACAATTTGTTCCCATAAGGAATAGTGTAAATTAGATTAGTCCTTTTTGACCCCCCAAAAAACCTTTCAAAAACACTTACAAAAATAAATTAAAAATTGTTGAGTTTGGAGGTGAACGTAAAAAGGGGTCCACTGTATTTGGGCCCCAACCTTAAACTGGGGATCAGCATCAACAAACATTTTGGGCCCCCTTTATCCCTAATATAATTCATAAAAATATTAAAGAATGGGGGAAACAGATAAAAATCTTACAAATAAGAAAAAAAATTTTTACTGACCTGGTAATTTTACCTTCGGGGGCTGGCATATGATCGGTATTCTCCTCAGCTTCTTTTTTTCAGACCACAAATCATAAAAGTGATATTTTTTCCCTTTTGAGATAATTTTTATGAGACCCTTCTGATTTTTCACTTCTTAGCAACATATGCAGCTTCATCCTACATAAACAAGATACTTGGTAAAATAAGGCAGATAGGGGGAGACAAATGCTTGAGCTTTTTTTTTCATATAATGGGGAGGGCAGTGTCCAAAAACAGACTTTCTCTCTATAATTTTTTTTTTTTTTTATTAACACATGGCCGATTCCCCCCAAGGCAGGGGGGGCCCCGAAAAAAAAACTTTATCATTCACTCCATCACTGTCTTGCCAAAAGGGGTGCTTTACACTACATTTTAAAAAACTGCAACATTAAACCCTCCTTCAAGTGCCGGCACTGTATTTCCCCATCTCCAAAACTAAAGCCCCCTCCGGTTTCCTGAATCCCTTCAAAAATGTTACTTTGCTCCCCAACACCGTAAATATTAAAACCATGGCCCCCATTTTCTATAAAATACGCTCCACATGCTTGCTGGAAGCCCAAGCCCCCCCAAAACTTCCTTTCCCCCTCCTCCAACCTTTCCTAGGCCCCCCCTACCCCCCCTTTCCCCTCCACTACAGATTTATACACTCCAAGTACTTGTCTCGTTCCATTCTCTCTACTTTCCAAAAACCCCCCCAACAACCCCCCCTCAGCTTTTTGACAATCGTTTGGTAACCCCGCACCCCCTTTAATTTCCAAACCCCAAATTCTCTCTTATATTCACACACACATTGACCTCAGACAGACATCTCCACTGCCTCCCCCTTCTCCTCGTTGAACATTCATCCCCCCCTTAACCCCTATAAAAGCGTTGATATAACTAACTCTACATTCCCCTTTTACTTCCAGGGCAAAATTCTTTTTTTCCCACAGTCCAAGTGCTCCACTCACCCTTTTCCCCCCATCAATTCTATGATTCACCTCATCCTTCATAGACCCATCTGCTGACATGTCCATCCCAAATATCTGAATACATTCACCTCCCCATACCCCTCCCCCCAATCCAATCTTTTCATTTCTTATGGACTTAATGACACTGTTTATTAAATCCAAAATAAAAAATTTAAACCATCCATAACAATAATATCAATTTAGATTTAAAGACATTGTTTTTGGACGTTGTCTGGGTACATTTGTCAATTAAATCTAAAAATTCTTTAAAAAATAATTTTTTAAATCAGATTTTTTTATACAAAAAATTAAAAGAATTCAGAAGGGCCTCGCTTTTAGAAATTTTACTAAACCAAAATTTTTAATTATTCATTCTTCATTTATTCAGACTTTATAATAAATATTCATCACTCACTAAAGACTATGTACAAAAAAATTTTAAGGGAATGTTGTACTGTGTATATGCATTTTTTTTGACCGAGCCTATTGCTCAAATTGATAGGGAAACATGTTATCAGGCTTTAAATGTATGCATTTGAAAAGGGAAAAAAGACTATGTTTCACTTTTCAACTATTTCTGCTTTGCCTGGAACCTAATGCTGTATAAGGGGCCTTCCCCTATAAAATGCCTAGTACAACAAGCATTTTAAAATGTAATTCTTAATTTATCAGTTGAAGTACAATAAATTATTACTTTCTGTAATGCACTTTGTTTTTTATTTAACCCTCCATATTAACAAGCACCCCTTGGGGGGAAAAAATGATTTTTTTGAATCTTGGGCCTGATAAAGGATTTCCCCTGACTTCAAGGAAA
>WNWK01056762.1:0-10922 GCA_009830355.1 Cherax destructor
CCCTTCATCCCCATAAAAACATCGGGATAGAAAACCTCACATCCCCCGAGCCCCCTTTGGTGAACAAGAGAGAGAGCCCGGCCCCCCATCACAAAGTACCCCTTGGCCACCACCCCCCAAATCTGACAGGCAGCCCCCAGAGATACCCCCCGTCCCCCAAAAAACCCCAAAACCCCCCCCCGGGAGACAGGGGAAAATGGGGAAACCCCCAGTTGATCCAGTTCCCCGGGAAATTTTAACCACCAAGGACCCAACGGAACGGGAGGGACCATGGCCCCTTTCCCCTACCTGGGAACAGAGTGCCTGGGGAAGAACCCCAAAGGCTGTGGAAAGGGGATAGGGGAGGGATGGGGAGGGGGAAAAGGGGGAAAAGGGAAGATGGGAGGACAGGATGGGGAAGGGGATTGGGGGAAATTGCTTCAGTCTGAGGGGAACCAAAGGTCTAATTCCTCAGATAAAATTTTTTCACGCCCAAAGGGGCCCCCCTTGAAAGGATAAAAATTGAAGCATCAAAATTAAACCCCAATCGAAACATAAATTATGTTGGGGTTTCGTTCCCATGGCCTGGTAGAAAATCTCACCTCATACATGATGTTCATGGTTCAACCCCCAGCTGGGTGGAAACATTGGGTGTGTTTCCTTACACCTGCTGTCCCCATTTACCTAACAAGCAATAGGTCCCTGGGTTTTACTAAACTGGTGTGAGCCCATCCTGGGGACAAGATTAAAGGACCTAAATGGGAAAAAAAACGGACAGCCCTCGATTATATACTGATTTTCTTGGGTTATCCTGGGTGGTAAAATCTTATTTTATCTTGTCTGGATAATTTGCTGATGTTGGGGCTGAAAGTTGGGGGTAGGTAACTTGCCGATATTTAAAAATAATCAAAAAAATGATGTACACTACCATTATTAGTTGCTGTGGATATTGAGGACAAATTTTTACAATCAAAACTAAGCACTAAACCCACAAGGGTCATACAGTGCTGCATTTTTGACACATGGAATAAATAAAAAGTGAACCAAGTAATGAAAATCACACAAGACCAACACTTATTATATTTCAACATTCAAAATAAAAAACTAGGTCCTCTTGACACAGATTTACCTTTTTATAAACACCTTCTTTGGGGAAAAATTATTTAATCAAGGAGCACTAAACCCGAGGTCACACAGTGCCCGGGGGAAAGGGGGGAACAAGTTTGATCCAAGGAAGGGGAAAGGGTAAGTCCAGTTCCTAGGATCAAGAACCCCACACCGGGATTAAAACACCCCCAT
This sequence comes from Cherax destructor, assembly GCA_009830355.1. Lineage (NCBI taxonomy): Eukaryota > Metazoa > Arthropoda > Malacostraca > Decapoda > Parastacidae > Cherax > Cherax destructor. Next base: position 1,279 of record WNWK01056762.1, read on the forward strand.
AATGTACAAATCAAATGCTAATTTAAAGTTTTTGCTCACTTGCACGAATTTATTTACACTTCATACAATATTAACCTTTTTTGCTGGTTTTTTATAGTAAATTACGAATAAATGAAGTTAACCCAATGAATTCAACAAAAACTTCAGTGACGTCCTTAACTTCTAATTTACCCAACTCCATCAACAATTTTAGTTATTGAAGGGAAAAACCCGTCATTTTTTTTTTTAAACAGCAAACCGGAGAGAGCTGGGAACACATTAAAATGTAGACAGCGTTACAGGGGGTTGTTTTAAGTGTTTGGGGCCACAATGTGGGTGGTCAGCTGGCCATCACATTACTGCCAGGTGGCACCTAGTAAACACTCCTTAATACACCACCACCGCCCTCTCACTACAACTCCAGGGGTACTTTTTAAAAGGCGGGGGAACGGCCGTACCCAGGAGTCACAAAGTCGACTGCCATGGTATGTGTAGCAGGTCTAGTGTTGGAGCAGTGTGGTGGCTGGTGACCCGCATCATAACAAACACTGGTAACATGGCGCCTCACCACCTACTGCGTGATCATCACCACCACCTCCCCAGATCATCATCCTCACCACCACCTACTCCCAGATCATCATCCTCACCCCCCCCAACGCCAGATCATCCCTCACCACCACCTACTGCCTGATCATCACCACCAACTGCGTGATCACCACCACCACCTCTGCCTGATCATCATCCTCACCACCACCTACCCCCTGATCATCACAACCCCCTACTGCCTGATCATCATCCTCACCCCCCCTACGCATCATCACCACCACCTACTCCCAGATCATCATCCTCACCACCCCCTCCCAGATCATCCCTCACCACCACCTACTGCCTGATCATCACCACCACCTACTGCGGATCCCCACCACCACCTACTGCCGATCATCATCCTCACCACCACCTACTGCGTGATCATCACAACCACCTACTGCCTGATCATCATCCTCACCACCACCTACTGCGTGATCATCACAACCACCTACGCCTGATCATCATCCTCACCCCCCCAACTGCGTGATCCCACCACCTACTGCGTGATCCCACCACCACCGTGATCCCCACCCCTCTGCGTGATCATCACCACCCCTACTGCCTGATCATCACCACCACCTACCCCCCCCGTCATAACCTCACCCCCACCTACTGCCTGATCAACCACCTACTGCGTGATCACCCCCACCACGCCGATCACCACCACCTACTGCGTGATCATCATCCTCACCACCACCTACTCCCTGATCATCATCCTCACCACCACCTCTGCCTGATCATCACCCTCACCACCACCTACTGCCTGATCATCATCCTCACCACCCCCTTTCCCCCGAATCACATCCTCACCACCTACTGCCTGATCATCATCCTCCCCCCACCACCCCATCATTCCTCCCCCCACCACTCCCTGATCATCCCTCACCACCACCTACCCCCGTCTTCCTCACCACCACCACTCGTGATCACCCCCACCACCACCTACTGCGTATCATCATCCCCACCACCTACTGCGTGATCATCATCCTCACCACCACCTACGCGTGATCATCATCCTCACCCCCCCTACTGCGTGATCATCACCACCACCCTTTTTTGCGTGATCATCACCCCCCCTACTGCGTGATCATCACCACCACCACTGCGTGATCATCACCACCACCTACTGCGTGATCATCACCACCACCTACTGCGTGATCATCACCACCCCACTGCGTGATCATCACCACCCCCCACGGTGATCATCACCACCACCTACTGCGTGATCATCACCACCACCTACTGCGTGATCATCATCCTCGCCACCACCTACTGCGTGATCATCCTCACCACCACCTACGCGTGATCACCCATCCTCACCCCCCCTACGCGTGATCATCATCCTACCACCACCTACTGCGTGATATCACCACACCTACGCCTGATCATCATCCTCATCACCCCCTACGCGTGATCACCACCACCTACGCGTGATCATCATCCCCTCGGGTTCTTTTACCACCATACCGGATCATCATCCTCCCCACCTCGGGGGATCATATCCTCCCACCACCCCATGGTGTCATCACCCCACCACCCCTTTTTGGGATCACCCCTCCTCCCACCCCCTTCGTGTCATCCCCCCCCAAACCTCTTGATCATCACCCTCCCCACTAGTACCTCCAAACTCAAAATCTCCCATTTCATGTTATCATCATCATCGTTGGGTTCGCTGGGGACCCTAATCCCTAGGGGTCATATAGGGGGGGCCGGGGGGTTCAGGGGGAATGGTAGGCATTCAGGACCCCGAGGGAAATAAGTAATTTTGACTTTTGAGGGATTTATCATAGGTAATTTACATAAAGTTACTAATGATAATTGTACTTATTTTACCTGTCCCAAATACTTATCCCAATGGAAAAAGTAAGGATCCAGGGGAAACCCAAGGGAAATAAGTCAGTCGACTTAATTGGGTTATGCTAGGTAATTTCCCTATGTATGATAATTGTACTTGTGAGTACCTGTGTCTAAATGCTTACTAACGGTTCGATTCAAGGAACTGGAGAACAGACCCATTTTTTGATAAAGAGCCCTCCCCAGAATCAAGGAACCCCCCCAAAGATGACATGTAATTAAAAAAAAATACACTGGAGAATAAAAACCCTTTAAACCAAATTAAGGTTCACGTGGGCATAAAAAATTGACACGGGTTATACACAAAAAATGCAAGCGTGATAAAAATGAATGCCATGGGTAGTAGGTGATGAAACCCACCCAGGTAGGTGTTGCCGTCTTGCACAAGAGCGAGACACATAAGCCTGTTAATTGTTTTTTCCGCAACACTGGGGTCTTTAATGTTTCATGAATGAGATATAAAATTCAAAAGACTGCTTACACTGGGAATGCACTTTTTTTATTATCTTTGTGTTTCTCAGTAGTACCTGTCCATCAAATCCCCCTTTATTATAACCTTTTTCAAATGCCATGGTTGTCGTAGGGGTGACTAAAATGACGGGAAAAAAGGAAATGCAAACCCCTTTTCTGTAGTAAATACTAAAAAAAAAAAAAGGAAAGTTTAAATTGGGATGTTTGAATATTCGTGGATGTAGACTGCATTTTAAAAAAACATCATTTAATATTATAATAAAAAAAGTGATGCCCAAATACAAAACAAAGTTAAATTTTGGACACCCTTCCCCAAAATTTTTCCCACCCATATTCCCCGGGTTAAGAAAATTTTAACTCCTCTGTTATCAGTTTTCAACCCAAATTTGTGCCCCCTTGTTGCTGTGTCCCATTTTGGAACATCCTGTCTTCGTCCACCTTGTAATTCCTCCAGTATTTTATATGTAGTTTCAAACCCCCTATTTTCCTGTCCTCCAGTGTCGTCAGGGGTCTCCCCGTAGGACATGCCCCCTTTGCTCAGGTATCTTGTTTTCAAACCTTTTCACTTTCTCTAATTTCCTTACATGCGGGTGGTGTGAGTTCCAAACTGGTGCTGCATCTCCCAAAATGGTCTGACATACACGGTGTATAGGGGGCCCGAACGATTCCTTATTGAGATGTCGGAATGCTATTCTTATGTTTGCTGGGGCCCATGCTGCAGCAGTTATTTGTTTATGTGGCTTAGATTTCCCGGGTTTTACTACCCCAAGATCCTTTTTCCCTTGAGTGAAGTTTGTGCCGGGTCCTTGACTGTACTCCGGGGCGGCCTTCCCCTTTTCCCAACTTCTGACTTTAACTTGGTGGGGTTTAACTCAGGAGCCCGTTTCCGGGCCAGGCCTGCAGTCGCCCGATCCCCTTTTTAGTTCCCACTGCTTCTCGTCCCAAATTAATTCTTCTTCAACTTCACATCATCTCAAACAGGGACATTTTGAGTCATTTTTCCATCATCTCGTTCACATACACTAGAAACATCACCGGTCTTAATACTGACACTTTGGGAAACCCCCCCAACACAGGCCCCACTTTGACACCTCGTCACATACCATGACTCGCTGTCTTCCTGACAGGGATTCCTGATTCAGTGCAGCGTCTTTCTGTTATACGCCTGGTCCTCCAGCCACAACCTTTGGGGGAACTGGGAAAAACCTTCTTACAGTCCCAAAAAAATGTGTGTTCCCCGCTTAAAACCCAAACTTTGGGTTGCAAACTTAGTCCTTGCTCTAACTTCCTAAAATGTTGCATGCATATATATATCGGAGTAACCTCTCTAATTTTGCGAATAAAGTAAACTATATTAATATACAACGTGGAATGGAGGAAAAAGTTTTATTTGAGGGAGGAAAATCCATCCTTGGTTGAAGACTCCCCACCCCCTCATTACACCCTTTCCCTTTAGGTAATAAAGTAAGACCAGAGGGTGTGTTTCCAAAAAAGCTAATAATTTGCTTGGAAATGTCAATAAATATAACATCTGTCGTTGGTAAGTTTTTATTTTGACTGTGTGCAGTTGTGGCATATTTACAGTTCTAGTCCCGATATTAGTTCTGGCCCCCCCTATTACAGTTCTAGTGCTCACATTGCGCTTATGTGTATATTTTTGTACTAGTCCCAAAAACTCAGTCCCCAATTCATTTGTCACCATATTACAGCTCATATATTATATCTCCTCACCATATTCGTCTAGTCCCCCTATTTAAATTTAGCTTCCATATTCAGTTCTTATTCCCATATTGCAGTTCTAATGTCCATTTGCAGACAAGAGAACCTACAGTGATAGACGAGGAAGATAATCACAGGTATACCTGGGTATACCTGGAGGGGGTTGGGGGGCAACCCCGGGCCGTCCATGAGCAGGCCTGCAGTGGGTCAGGGCCTGACAAATAGGCTGTTATGGCAGCCGGGTCTGACTGTGGTATCTGCCCCGCTCCCCTTGCAGCCCAGGGGGCTATTGGTAATCCCCATGTATGGTGGGAGGCATTGAACAGTCTTGGGCTTGAGATTGTTACCAGGGACTGATGGGGCCCCTGTTTTCATTGGGGGAAAATTTTCCCCCGCCTGCCGAGTCTTTTGCTTTCGTATTAAATTTTCCTGTGTAAATTTGGAACTAATCCTTCTAGGGTTTCCCTTTTTGGGTTTTAAAAAAAAGTATTTTTTCCGAGTTCCCAAAATGGTCAAGGGAAATTCACATTTTCCCGTAATTGAGGTTTTATTCTCGTGCAGGAATGTTTCAACTCCCGGTCAACAATTTCACCTGCCTTGAAAGGGGGTTTAAAGTAAAATATTCCCGCCCAGAGGAAAAGTTTAGAAGAACAATCTTTTATACATAGATTGAGAGCACTCAACTATTGCTATCTAAAAAAACATGAAATGAGTATAATATAATTAAAAATAGGAATAGAAGAGGAATTAATAAAAGGGAGGAATAAAATAACAAAAAGATGTCAAAAACAAAGCTACAGGGGATTAAATTGAGAGGGGGGGAAAAACAGGGTTAGAAAAAATCTAGTATATTTATGAATATATTTTGGGTAGTTCTGTAATGAATTATACACGTAGTTCTATCATGAATTATACGTATTTATCATGAATTATACACGTAGTTCTATCATGAATTATACACGTAGTTCTATCTGAATTAACGTAGTTCTATCATAATTTACGTGTTTTATCATGAATTATACACTAGTTCTATCATGAATTTACGTGTTTTATCATGAATTATACACGTAGTTCTATCAGAAATACACGTGTTCTATCATGAATTATACGTAGTTCTATAATGAATTATACACGAGTTGTATCATGAATTATACACGTAGTTTTATCATGAATTATACACGTAGTTGTTTATAATTATACACGTAGTTGTATCATGAATTATACACGTAGTTGTATCATGAATTATACACGTAGTTGTATCATAATTATACACGTAGTTGTATCTGAATTATACACGAGGTTTTTCATGAATTATACACGTAGTTGTATCATGCATCATTATAGTGAGCGTGCCGGCTTCATGCCCCCCGGGCCCCCCAAATGTCTTCCTTTTATATTTGCACTGGTGTTGTCCTTGTACTCACCTAGTTGTACTACCCCAGTTGTGGTTGCAGGGGTCGATTCATAGCTCCCGGCCCCGCCTCTTCACTGGCCGCTACTGGGTCACTCCCCCTGCGCCATGAGCTTTATCATACCTCTTTTTGTGTTGCAACTGGTCTGAGTGTTTCCTTCACAAGTGAAAGGCCCCCCGGCTTCACTTGCTCGTAATACTTTATTGAGACATGGTACAATGATACATGGTAGACAAGAAATATAGTTAGTAATGAGATGTACATGCCAAAAGCCCCTAATATGCTTGCATTGCGGGCACATGAAGGGGAATCGCCCCTAATGGTTATTGTTAGAACAAGCAGCACAATACCGTGACACAAGCTTACGTCGACGTTTCGGTCCGATTTGGACCTTTTCAAACACACACTATGCGGGGTTATTTGTGTATGAACTGTTAGGTTTGAAGGCTATCGGATGAACGAGGGTTTAGCGGTACAGATAGTGAGACAGACACTGTGTTAGCAGTGAAACCTTCATGAAACCTTTGGTTTCACTGTAAATATTGAAGTCTACGAGGATCATTAAGACCCAAAAGAAGTTCAAGTAGAGGCCTGGTGAAGGAGGGGGGCCGGGGGCGGTGCCCCGGGAACCACCGCGGGGCGTTGACCCGGAACCACCTCGGGAAACAATAAGAGACTTTGCAGCATTCGGGAATCTTTATTACGGAAACGTTTCGCCAGTCAGTGGCTTCTGAGTCCAGTAAAGATTCCCAGACGCTGTAAAATGTCTCAGTCTTAAACTTGTCGGTTTTGTGCTTTTATATTATAACAAACCTCCAGGTACGTAGACTCCAGGTAGACCACACACAAAAGAGCGAAAAAATAATGTCAAAGACCTGGGAGTGTTCATGTCAGAGGATCTCACCTTCAAGGACCATAACAATGTGGTAACATCTGCTCGAAAAAAGACAGGATGGATAAGAGAACCTTCAAAACCAGGGATGCCAAGCCCATGTTGACACTTTACAGATCGCTTTTTTCTATCTAGGCTGGAATATTGCTGCACACTAACGCACCTTTCAAGGCGGGTGAAATTGCTGACCTTGAAAATTTCAGAGAACCTTCACGCGCATAAGTGCGATAAACCACCTCAACTACTGGGAACGCTGAAGTTCCTAAACCTGTACCTCTAGAACGCAGGCGGGAAGATACATTATTATATACACAGGAAAATTCTCGGGGGCTTAGTACCAAACTTGCACACAAAAATCACTCCCACGAAAGCAAAAGACTCGGCAGGCGATGTAACTTTCCCCCCAATGAAGAGCAGGGTGCCACTAGCACGTTGGGGGACAACACAATAAGTGTGAGGGCCCAAGATTGTTCAACTGCCTCCAGCATACATCAGGGGTTTCCAACAAGCCCCTGGCTGTCTTCAAGCAGGCACTGGACAGGCACCTCAAGTCGGTACCCGATCACCCGGGCTGTGGTTCGTACGTTGGACTGCGTGGGGCCAGCAGTAACAGCCTGGTTGATCAGGCCTGTCCAACAAGAGGCCTGGTCACGGCCCGGGGCCCGCGGGGCGTTGACCCCTGGAATTCTCTCCAGGTAGACTCCAGGAGACTTCAGGTAGGTAGACTCCAGGTAAGCAGACTCCTGGTAAGGAGACCCCAGGTAGGTAGACTCCAGGTAAGTAGACTCCAGGTAGGTAGACTCCATGGAAGAGACCCGGTAGGAGACTCCAGGAGACTTCAGGTAGGAGACCAGGAAAGGGAAGACTCCAGGTAAGTAGACTCCAGGTAGGTAGACTCCAGGTAAGAGACTCCTGGAAGGAGACTCCAGGAGGAGACCCCAGGTAAGAGACTCGGGTGGTAGACTCCAGGTAGGTAGACGCCAGGTAAGTAGACCCCTGGTAAGGAGACTCAGGTAGGAGACTCCAGGTAAGTAGACTCCAGGTAGGTAGCCCCGGGTTGGGGTTTCAGGGGTCGAGACTCCCCCCCCCGGCCCCGCCTCTTGCTGTCCCACTGGGTCTCTGCTCTCCCTGCTCCAAAGAGCTTTTTCATACCCCGTCTTAAAACTATGTATGGTTCCTGCCCCACTATATCTTTCTAGACTATTCCCCTTCCTGACTACTCTGTGGCTGAAAAATGCTTCCTAACATCCCTTTGACTCATCTGGGGTTTTTCAGCTTCCCGTTTTCCCCCTTTTTCTGTGTTCCCTCTCTGGGAAAATCCTGTCCCTTCTCCTGTCGGGTTCCCCCAGTATTTTTGGGATTTTCGTTATCATGTCTCCTGACCCTTCTTTCCTTGGGGTTGTTAGTCCTATTTCCTTTAACCTTTCTTCATGGAAAACCCTGAGTTGTGGAACTAGCCTTGTCGCAAACCTTTGCACTTTCTCTAGTTTTTTTTTAATGGGTTGACCCCGGGTGGGGTTTTCCCCCCTGGTGCTGGCATATTCTAGTATGGGCCCAAGTACACGGGGTACAGTGTCTTGAACGATTCCTTGTTTAGGTATCCAACTTTAACCCTGAGCTAAAACACTTTCTGACAGTTGTGACAGGACCCATAGACATAATACCAGACATAAACATCTCTTTGACATTCCCCGTGTCCGACTAAATCTATACAAAAATTCAATGCGCATAAAAAAGGGGCCCAAAATCTGGAACTCCCTGCCTGAAAACTCTGAACTGCAGACACAACCTCCATTTTCAAAAGCACCGTTAAAAAAAATCTTATCTCACTTTCGCACCCAACCGGTAGTTAACCATACGAAAACTGCTTTATCTTGCACATATCCACAGCAAAATACACTTATTGATATCTGTGATTCTCCTTAATTTGCACATTAATAACCACAGCAAAATACACTTATTGATATCTGTGATTCCCTTAATTTGCACAGTTCTAACCAAAATTCTAATACAACTATTGCTCCATAATACTTAAGCTAGTCATAAGTTTGCCTAAGATACTCCAATATAGAAACTATATTTTGCCAATATATCACCTTTATCATTAATATATAAACTAATTGCTAACTTTTATACTAATTGTTAAATTCTCAATGTTTAAATTCCAGTACCTAAATTTTGTAAACCTAACCTTACAATCTGTATATCCATTGTATAGCTATTGAGTAAGACCTATCATAAGACTGCCTGAAAAAGCCTAGGCATACTAGGCATATTATTGCCATCTTGTAATATCAACTTTAATGTTTAACTATAAGTACCCCCACCTTGTAATTTCATGAAATAAAGAATTTGAATTTGAATTTGAATTGGCGTTATACTCACCCCAAGGTCTTTCTCCTTTGCCGAGGTTTGTAGCCCTTGTCCACCTAACCTGTACTCTATCAGCGGTCTTCTTTTCCTTCTCCGATCTTCATGACTTTGCATTTGGGGGGATTGAATTCGAGAAGCCAGTTGCTAGACCAGATGTCAAGCTTGTCCAGGTCTGTTTGAAGTCCTGCTTGGTCCTCTTCCGATGTGATTCTCCTCATTAATTTCACATCATCTGCGAACAGAGACACTTCTGAGTCTATCCCATCCGTCATGTCGTTTACTATACCAAAAATAACACTGGTCCTAGGGCTGACCCGGGTACGCCGCCCCGTCACAGGCGCCCACTGTGAAAAAGC
>WNWK01056763.1:0-10922 GCA_009830355.1 Cherax destructor
AAACTGGGGGAAAAATTAAAAAACATAAATGATAGTGCAACACCCCCTAAAAAAACACTTTGGGTAAAAATAAACAAGCACATGATTGCAACAGTCAACAAAAAACATGGAAATGCGCAAAATTAGAAGGAAAAAATAGAAATCGTAGAGCAACACCACAAACCAATAACAATAGTTGCGTCTATCATTTGGGGCCCAAATAATAGTGACAAAGAAGCGAATCATGGTTCGGGGAAAAATAAGGGGGGGGAAAAAAAAGTGGAGGAAAGGAATTGAGAAAGGGAAAAGTAAATTGGGGGCACCCTGGGGTTTTTAAATGGGGCCACCCGGAGCCATGGAATTTTTTAAAAAAGAAAAAGGAGAGAAGGAGAAAGAGAGAGAGAGAGAGAGAGAGAGAGAGAGAGAGAGAGAGAGAGAAAAGAGAGATAGAGAGAGAAAAAAAAATTCTGTACAGCAAAGATACAGAAAAAATCGAAAACAATATTTAGTATTGTTTTGAAAAAAATCTTAAAATTTTTATAAAAAAAATATATTTAATAAGTAAAACTGTTATTCTCTATTCTAATGATCTGCCGGTATGGACCCCCCCCGGGTTTTTTCCCCAATTTGGCGACCCGGCATCGGTTTCCCCTGTAGGGAAGTGTCAGTATCATTAAAAGGGTCATGTGTGGTATTCCTTTGGTGGGAAGAGGGTTCTCCGAATTTTGGACAAACGAAGCCCCAAAAAGGTAGTTGCCCCAATGGTAGTTGGTGCAGGGTGAAACCCAGGCCCTCAGCAGGCCTTCACAGTGACGTCAGGGGGGGGGGGGTGACATGCAATGACTGGGAGAAAGGTCTCCAAATCTTTAAAAACCAAGTACACCAGATGTCCCCGCCTCATTTTCCCCGGGGCCCCCGCCCACCGGGGTCTAAAACTTTAAATTAAAAGAATCTTATTTTTTTATTATTATTGCTGCCCTATTTTTTTAAATTATTTTTTTTTCCTAAAAAAACAATTCCCTTAATATTTTTTATTGGAAAAGCAAATAGTACTCAGAAAATAATCTCATTCAGACGTTCAATGAAAAATTTCCCCCCTAACGTAACAGTTCCCGTCAAACTCCAAGTAACGTAACAGTTTACGGGGCTACCCCAGTAACGTAATAGTTCGAGTCTACCAAAGTAACGTAACAGATAGTGTAGTCTCCCCCAGTAATGAAAAAATTACTGCAGTCTGTCCCGATAACGTAATAGCTACTGAAGTCCCTCGTAATAACATTACTGCACACCACCTCACAGTTACATAACAGGTACTAAAGTTTTCCATCGTAACGTAATATTACAGCAGCCTGCAGATGTCTTAAGAATCACTACAGCCTATCTCAAGTATCGTGATGGACACTAAATTTTTTCAGGGGAAAAATAATAACCACCCCTAGCCTACCTCAGGTATCGTACCATCTAGCCTACCTCGGGAAACTTTAAAAACCACTCCCAAACCTACCTATTTTGGGAATTCCCCCTCCCGCCTAATTTAGCTATTTAAATTATCACTACCGCCCAACTCCCTATCGTAATGACCACTAGAGACAACCTCAGTTACCCTAATAACCACAACCTACCACAAGTTTAATAACCACCACGACCTACCTCAGGTATCGTAATAACCACCAAAGCCACCTCAGGTATAATAAACACCCCATCCACCCCCGGTATCGTAATAAACCCCCACAGCCTACCTCAGATAAAATAACCACCCCAAACCCACCTCAGGGATCGTAATAACTACCACAGCCTACCTCGGGTATCAAAAACCACCACAGCCTACCTTGGGTATCTTTAAAAACCACCACACCCCCCCGGACTTAACCACCACAGCCTACCTTTGGGGATCTTAAACCCCTACACCCCACCCGGGTATCAATAACCACCACAACTTACCTCGGGTATCGTAATAACCACCACAACCTACCTCGGTATCGTAATAACCACTACAACCTACTTCAGCTATCGTAATGATCACTACAATTTATGCAAGGGAAAAAGGGAAACATTCTGGGGAGGGGACTAATTCTTTTCGTGAAAATAGAGGAAAAGCAATTTTTTTTGCATGTTTAAATTTTTTTTCACAAAATTTTTTTTTTCGCAATTTTTCATTTAAGGGGGAAATCCCGACGAACCCTAAATTTTTCCCGTTCGTGCGGGGGTGTGTGTGTGTGTGTGTGTGTGTGTGTGTGTGTGTACTCACGTAGTTGTACCCCCCTTAGTTTTGGTTGCAGGGGTCGATTCATAGCTCTTGCCCCGCCTCTTCACTGGCCGCTACTGGGTCACTCTCCCCGCGCCATGAGCTTTTTCATACCTCTTCTTAAAGCTATGAGTGGATCCTGCCTCCCCTACATCGCTTCCCCCAAATATTCCACTTCCTGACCACTCTGTGACTGAAGAAATACTTCCCAACATCCCCGTGATTCATCTTAGTCTTCAACTTCCCAAATGTGGGCCCTTGTTGCTGTGTCCCATCTCTGGGAAAATTCTTTTCTCTGTCAACCTTGTCAAATTTCCCCTCAGTATCTTATATGTCGGGGGGGGTGTGTGTCTTTTTTCCCTTTGGGGTTTTCTTTTTTTTTTTTTATTTTTTTTTTTTTTTTTGGGGGTTTTTTTCCCCGGGGCCGGGGGCAAAGCTCCTGGCCCCGCCTTTTTTACTGGGCTACTGGGGCACTTCCTCCCCCCAGAGCTTTTATTTTTTTGGTTTAAGGGTTTGTTTGGGTTTTTCTAATAATCAAAAACTCATGATAATATTAACTGACAAATTTTGGGCAACAACAGAACAAAAAAAAAAAATAATGAAAACAAAAACAACGATAATAACAGAAACAAAAACAACGAAAAAAACCCTTTAAAAATTTAAAAAAAAAAAAAATATAACAAAATAAAAAACGGCAAAAACCCCATTAAAAATTGACAATGTTTCCCAAAAAATGATGGAAAAAATTACCATAAAAATTCGGAAATTTTTTTTTTTCCCCAATATTGATTTTCTATACTGTCTTGAAAAGCACTTTCTCTTGTGAAAAGCAAAAAAAAGTATTTGGAAAAAATACACAAATAAAAAGGATCAAAAAAGTAGTGAATAAAAAAAAGGATTCCAGTCCTCCCGAAAGGTCTTTGATCCCATTACAAATTTTATAAACAATACTTTTTTTTCCTTTCCCCCTAATTACTTAATTAATTACTGTCGCTTGTTGACGCCCCAGAAACAATAGAGTCGAGCAAAAGTTGGGAAAATGTGGAATTAAATGTTGATATTGTTTATTTTTGGGGGGAGGGATTTTAAGGGGAGAGAGAGAGAGAAAGAGGAATGGGGTGAGAATGAGGGGTGTATGAGAGAGAGAGAAATAATTTCACTAGGGAATATCCCTTACCAGTGAAATATATCCTCATGTCCCCTTTTTGAGTGTCCACCTCCTCATATCTAGATATAGCGATATAGCCTGCTCTAACTTTTTATTTTACGTGCCTGCTGCCTTTGTTAGTCTTTATCTCTGTCCTTGTGTTTACCAACGCTTTTCTGGACTACGTCCGTTATCTAACCAGTTATCTTCTCACATGTTATCTTACCATGTCCTAGGATGGCCTATATTAACTCCTCTTTCTCTTCCTTCTCATTTTTTTTCATTTTTTTCCCTAACTTATATACCTTTTCCTCCTTTTTTATGCCCTTCATTATTTTTTCCCAATGCTCCTCTTCTTTTTCTAGCTCTCCTCTTCCTGCATGCCGATGTAAACTAAGTCTTCCCCATGGGCCTCCAAAAAAAAAATATTCGAAGTTTATGGAGGATAAGTTTCAGTTAGCCCGGTATTTAAAAAAATTTTGAAAAAAAAACTGCAAACGGAACTCAAAAAAGCCTTCTAACAACCTGCCAGAGCCGAAGAGGAATGCAAGAGACTTGGGGTAAAAATGGGGAAAGTCTTATTTAATAAAAAGGTCCTTCCAACACGAATAAAGAAAAATAATAGGCTGGATAACAAGAACCTTTAAAACAAAAGATACAAATTCAATGATAGTCTTTAATGCGTTTTTTTCTCTTTTTGGCTGCATTATTTTTTTGGACTAATAATTACTTTTCCAACTGGAGAAATTCCAGATCTGGAGATTATAAATAAATTTTCATTTTGCATATCAGTTATTCATTTCCACAAGCTAAACTGTTGGAAATGCAATTTTCATTAGACTGTGCTCAGTCAACACAAAGAAAAAAATTTATCAGAATTTACTTTAGGAAAGCTTAAGTAGGCAAAAAAGACATGGTAAATGTTGCAACATACCCCCAAATGCAAACTAAGAAATAAATTTAAAAAAAAAAATTTAAAGGGGCCCAAAAACTTTCGACACGCTCGCTACTTCTTTTGTTTCGAGGAGATCTCTAACTTCTTCAAGTCATTTGCACTCCTACAAAAAGGGGGCAAATGACTTTGAGGTTTGTCGAGGAGGAGGCCCCGGGCTGGGCCGGGCCCGGGAGTCATGGCCTTTGGGAAAAACAGCAGGTATGTAAAATCCCGTTGCCTTCACCCCAGTACCTGCGTTGTGAAAGATAGGTGTGGAAGAGACAAAGTTGGGGAAAAACGGGGGGATAGAGAGAAGGTAAGAGAAAGTGAATGGAGAAGGGGGAAGATGATGGTGAGAGGAGGGAGAGGGTGATATTTGGGAAGAGTGAAGGCCTTGGGGAAAACACGTAGAGAAGAGGGGGTAAGGGAGGAGGGGGGGAGAGGGTTTTGGGGAAAGATGGGGGGGTGGAGAGGAGAAGGCAAGGGGGAAGCAACGTGAATGACAGGTGTTCTAATGAAAATGTTGACTTTAAAACCCCCACTGGTGACTCGTGTGTGTGTGTGTGTGTGTGTGTGTGTGGTGTTTTTGGCGTTGTGTGGGGTCTAGTGCCGAGGTTTATTTATATTATATTCACGGAGAAGCGCTTAAAGCATAGGGGTCATAAAGGACTAGAGAATGGAAACAAACCGGGTTTTGGGCCAAGGAAGGTGAAGTGTTGCTTTATTTCCCTTTGAATCAAATCCCTGTGAAACAGCACCATGGGATCCAAGAAGAGTGATTTTATTTACATTGAGCAGTACATGTCTCAGCGTCAGAGTAAAAATACACGTCAGTAAGCGGATGCGCAACTTAATCTGCACACATAAACATGACGACAGCTCAATGGAAACTTTGTAATATTTAAAGAAGCTGATTCTCACATCACTGGAAGAATGAAGAGTCGGGAACACTATCACCACAACAAAATGTTTGACATTGGAGGGTAGCGATGGAATATGAAAATGGGACACTAGAGAGCCTTTAAAGCAAAAAAGTTATGAATAAGTCTAGTGATCTAGCGATGACTTGATGGATGCAAACTGTTTTTTGACTCTGAGGCTGCGGTAGTTGATTGATGCCTCATGTTGGGGAAAAAAGATGAATGAACGACCGCAAACATTGCTGTGTGTGTGTGTGTGTGTGTGTACTCACCTAGTTGTGGTTGCAGGGTCGAGTCATAGCTCCCGGCCCAGGTGGGTTGTGGTGGGTTTTGCACGCACCCCGCACACACACCACAATCAAAACATCCACAAACACTACCCAACACGAGCACCCTCACAAACACACACAAAAACAAATACACAGACACAAACATTCACAAAACACCCACAAAACACCAATACTCCCCCACCCCCACCCCCATACAAAGACCCCACAAACACATTACACACACACACACACACAGCTCATACCTCCTGCAACAGAGTCTGGTACCAGAGCACTGGGGACTGAATTTGGAGAAAATGAATTAACGACAACGCCTGAGAGAAACAGCGGGAATATATGAAAAAGAAGTACGAAACACTTTGAGGATTTGACAAGATGTTTAAAACATTTGTGAAATATGCAGGAAGAGAACTTAGAATGAAACGGGAAAAACAGTCACAAGTGTGTTAGGATACTTCCTCTGATTCAAGGTGATTAACTTGTGAATACGTTAAATGAGTTGGTTAAGAAGGCAGACTCCTCTCTCTTTCAAAAGTATGATAAGGCTTAAAAAAGACCAGGAGTCAATAATGCTGGTGATAGTTGTTTAAGAGGTGGGGTGAACAAAAGTGAATACATATGCGCGTACACCTGACCAGATTACTCCTACGACAGAAGCCAGTAACCAACTACAAAACTACACACCTTTCTTCCAACACTTAACTAGACGGGATCAACCAATGAATCACAAATGAATAAGATTGTGATTTCAATAAACATAAAAAAAAAAACCTTGACTCGAAAGTAATCACGGTAATTATATAAGTTCGAATATTTCATTCTGTTATAGGATGGTATATGCTGGACGGTAGGAGTTAATTTAGGTGTGATGGTTGCTGCTGGAAGATAGGTGCTGGATGGTTGCTGCTGGAAGATAGGTGCCGGAGGAAGATAAACGACTGGTGAATATTGAGTTGAAAAGGGAAAAAAGGGAAAATTAGACATAAATAGTTTTGTCAATGTAAAAATTATGAAAAGAAGAGAGTGGCAAAAAAAACGGATCATAGAATGCAAATGAAACTCTGAAACACTAATGAAAGAATCATTGAGGCTTTGTCAATACATTTTACTGAATAAATTAAACTGTTCAGTAGAGCTATAAAACATATGATAAAATTGAAGAATTGAATTGTCCGTTAAAAGTGAAATTGGTGGGATGGAGAATACAGAAGTATAAGTGTTCGAGAGATGGAGAAAATACTTTTTGAAATCGTTAATTGTGGATAATGAAATGTTGGCAGCAATATTATGCTCAAGTCTACTTGGTTTGTACAGAAGTGACATTGCGGTAGATTATTGACTAGGAAGTTATGATGTTATGCTTGCTTCTGACCTCTCCTACAGATGTGAGGTGTTTTTTCCGTGGTTTCTACCAACAAACCATTGTGTTTCCATGTCCTTTCGGTTTAGCTTATTTCTTAAAACCCGGGGAGGGGGAGTGGTCCAATTACACGAGTAACAAAAAATTAAAAAATGAACCATAGCTCCTCTACAGCTACATAGAAGGAGATGAGTCTATAAATCATGTAATAAGTCTGATGAAAAAAGGAACCAACTCTTGGAGAATAAAGAAGCTTTAGAGAACTTAACAAAAGTTTCCAGAGTTTGTACACGACAAAGCAGCATGTGTGCATAGGCTCTTCATGGTGCAGGGCAACACAGCCCACACGGAGAGGCTACTCAGAGGAACTACACGGAGAGTACTCAGAGGAACTACACGGAGAGGCTACTCAGAGGAACTACACGGAGAGGCTACTCAGAGGAACTACACGAGGCACTCAGAGGAACCACGGAGAGGCTACCCCAGAGAACTACACGGAGAGACTACTCAGAGAACTACACGAGAGACTACTCAGAGGAGCTTGAGACCCCCACGCTGAAGGAGATGCAGCGGAAGTACTAATGAATGTGACCGGAACAGTCCACTTCCTGTGCATTGCTTCACTAACTAAAACTGGTGTGGGAGAGAGTACTGTGGGGGTCAGGGATGAGAGGGGTTACAATGAGAGGGGGGGAGAACAAAGGGGTCATGGGACTGAGAGGAATGAGAAGAGATAAAAGGAAGAGGAGGAGGAGGAAAAAAATACGAGTTAAAGAGGAGAAATTTGGAAGAGGAAGCAGTGTAGCAGGCATAAGAGAGGAAAGAAATAATAAAAAGCATGCAAGGGGGAGAGAGAGAGGGAAAGTAAAAAAAAGGAGGGAGCAGCGATTCGGGGAGTTTGAAAGAGCGAAAGAATCCTGCAAGAAAGTAATGATAAGTAGTGTTTTATTTATTATCACCCATCATCTCTTGCTTTTTAACCTCCCTATTTCCTCTGTTTTCTTTTCTGGCAATATTCCGTTCTTCTTTCACTTGACACCTCCATCTCGCCTCTTCCTAAACCTGATACCTCATTTTGCATCTTCCTCCACTTGATACCTCCATTTGCCTCTTCCTCCATCTGATCACCTCCCCTTTTCCCCTTCTTTTTTTCGTTCTCTTTCTATTTGGTTCTCATCTCGCTTCCTCTCTTACCCCTTTTCCTCTGAAAAATTTTTTGATGCATAAGATCTTGACCCGGGTAACGGAAGCTACAACCCCATTCAGGGAAATTAATGCCCCCCCTTTTCCCAATATGTATAGTATTTTAGTGTTTCATAAATAAATTTAACTTTAAATTTCATTTTTTTTAGCACTCTATGGCATTCCTCTCATCGTCCTAATAAGATCCAACTCTTTCTTTCCTTGCACTTAGACTTTACCGTGTCTTTTCTCTTCCTTTGATTCGCCAGGCACCTGTACCCCTTTTTGATTTTCCCCCCCTTTTTTCCCCTTTCTTTTGGTGGGGAACACACCTCTCCCCCCTCTCCTTTTTTTTTGGCATTTTCCTAACTTTCCACCCCCCCTTCCCAGGGGCCCCGGGAACATTTTTAATGTCGCCCCCTCACGCGCCCCCAGTCTTATCTTATCACAAATTTCTTTCAAAAATTTTTTTTGGGGAAAGGGCAGACAGTTTCATTTCCCCTTCCCCAGGTTTAGCGCCCCCGTCTCCCCCCCTTCCCCCAACCCGCTGCCGCCCCTAACCCCTCCCCAGACCCCTAAAGTCCCGGAGAAGTTTCCTGTGTACCAAAATGGGTTTCAGGATGGAGGTTGGCTTTTTTTGGAAATTGGGGGTTGGGGGTTTGATTAAAAAGGTGTGGGCGTTGGTGGGTGATAGATACCGGAAAAGATAAACGGTTGGGGGTAAATTGTTAAAAATTAAAGAAAAAAAAAAAAAAAAAAAGGATAAATAGTTTTTTTGGAAAAATTTGGGAAAGAATGTGAAAATGAATGTGAAATATGTGTGAATGAAGTAAATATGAAGCAGTAATGAAAATTTTGAGGTTTTCAAAAATTTTTGAGAATAAAATGTATTTAGAGGGATAAGGGTTTCCCCATGACACAGCACTTTTTATTGAGGTAAGTGAGGAACCAGATCTTGAATAAAGATGTCTAAAATAAGTTTGAAGGGAAATAATTAAAAAAAGAAAAATGAAGAAAAAGAATCAAAGTGAATTTTAAGTGGAGATAAAAGAATTATTGCGTGGTTTCTACATTATATCTATGGAAGAAGCGAAGGAGCTCCATGAAAAACAAAATAAACAATGTTTGAAAGTGGTTGGATAGGTATAAAGAAAAAAAAAAAGATGGGTTGATCAAATTTCAATTTTTTTTAAAAGCTGTTTTGGTTGTGGGTTTGAAAAATTAAGACATTATATTTGAAAGCAACAATTTCAAATTTTGTTAAGGCGGCAAGTTTTAAAAAATAAACGAGATTTAATTAAAAAGTAGATAATTTTTTGGGGCTTAAATGGAGAAGTGGAAGAAAATTTTGATGTTTTTAAGTTTAAAAGGGGAAATGATAATGGGGGGTTTTATAAAAAATTTTATAGAAAAATTTGGTAATAGGAATAATAAAAAAACGAAACGTCTATAAGATCCTTCTTCTAAAGGGGTTTTTTAAAAGGTAAACATATTTTAAAAAAAAAAACCCAGGAAAGTTTAGAAGGGGGAGAAGGTCAGAAAGGGTGTTTTAAAAAAAAAGGGTTCCAGGAACATACCTCCTCGTATAGTGTCATGTCCCTTATAACTTGATGTTTTACTATAGTCAGTCTAAGCAGTACATTAATGTTAGGAAACATGGATATTAAAAAAAAAACAATTGAAAAAAGGGGAAATTTTCAAGGTTTTGGGAAATGAAATTTGGACAAATTTTCAGAAAAAATTTAGGGTTTGCAAAAGTTAAAATGAGGGAAAAAATTTGAAAATTGAAAAAAAAAAAAGGTAGGAGAAAAAAAGAAGATTAAAGAATTAAAAAAATCCCCTCCCGAGTCTGAAAAAAATTAAAAAAAAATATATAAAGAAATAAGAAAGCTTCATGAAGGTTAAATTTTTGGGGAAAGATATTTAAAATAAAAAATTTCTTTTTTTATAGGTCCCGATTATTTAATTGGAGTAAAGCCCAGGAGATTTATTGTTTTAAAGGACGAAAGGGTGAAAAAGAGTAATTTAGACAAGAGAAAACGTTTTATTAACTCATTCAATTGGTGTTAGAAGCGCCTGAGTCCATTTGACCCCTTTAAATGCAAATTTCCCCAAACCCCTCTTTCAGAGTCAGGGATCCCCTTTTACCTCCAGCACTCCAAATCTGGCTAACCCTAATTCCCTTTTAAATTTTCCTTGTGTCACTCCCCACACACGTCATTTTAAAACCCCTTTTTCTCAACTCTCTCCAAGCGCCACACCCAACGTCTGCTTTACCCCCCTTCCCAAGGGACCTCCCTTTTAAATTTTACCCCAATTTTTATTTCTATCATCCCAAAACCCCCTGTGCCCAGACCACTCAAGAACCCCCCCTCAACCATTTTTTTTTTTAAATTTTATAAATTTCACCCATTCCCTTCCGATATCACATCTACATTGCAAAATTCTTAAGTTACCTTTTTTTTTTTTCCTTTCCATCTCCTTTACCTTTCCCTTCCACATCTTGCACATTTTCCCCCTTTCACCAACCTTTCCCCCCAAGTTTGGGGGGGGAACACTTCATTCTTTTCAACCCCATACAAAAAGTTTGGCCGGAAGGAAGAGGAAAAAAAAACAGCTGCAACCGCAAAAATTTTCTTCCTCCATGTCCTTCCTTCAACTCCTTTTTTCCTTTCCTCCCTTGGCCCTCCCTCCCCTTTTCCTTTTTTCCCCTTTTCCCTCTCCCTTCCCCCATTTTTTTCTCCCCTTCTGTCCCTTCGTCTGATATCCCGACGTAATATGTCTTTCCCGAAAGCCTTTTACCCGTGTATCAGAAAAAAAATTTCTGAGGGGGAAATCCTGGTACCCCTTTCCCCCCTTTCCCCTATC
>WNWK01056764.1:0-10922 GCA_009830355.1 Cherax destructor
TATAGTGCTATTTACTTAATAATATACTTTTAAAAAAATACTTTTTTGAATATGTCCATGATGGGGTATAAGGTGTGAAAATGTATGTGTTTGTGAGTGCTCGATTAGTGGTTCACTCGACTTAGAATGCTCGGTATATAGTCGGATTCACTCGACTTAGAATGCTGGGATATGTCGGTTTACTGCTTAAAATGCTCGGATATAGTCGGATTCACTCGACTTAAAATCTCGGTATATAGTCGGATTCCTCGACTTAAAATGCTGGTATATAGTCGGTTCACTCGACTTAGAATGTGATTGACATCAACAATTTCCCTAGATAATCAAATTTTTTTTATTTTTTTAAAAACAGTTTTATAAATTATATATAAGAAAAACTTTCCCAAAACCCGTGACAAATACATAATGGAACTTAAATTTAAACTCCCCCCCATAAAATAAAAAAACCATACATGGGAACATGGAAATAAATTTTTCCCCCTTCAATACCTGGCTTCCCAACATAGGATTCTAACCCCAATTTTTAAAAAAACAACAGACATTATAATGATAACATAGTAACAAAGAACAGTAAAAGAAAGAAAATTTAATGATTTTTTTAGGAAGCTTCTTTGGGTGTTTTTTATCAAAAAACCTCTTCCCTCTCTTCTGGTTCAAACTAACCAAAAAAATGGACCTCCCTCTTTTTTGACCCCCCTTGACAAATAAAAAAAAGCATTCCCTGTTATGTGCGCATGACCATATTATTCCCCCCCAAAAAACGGAAAGAAAATTGCGATGTGATGTCAAAACACCATCGGTGCTCGGGAACATATCACTGAGCACAGGCCCGGGAAAAAACGAAAAAGACACACCCAAATGCCCAAAAAACCCAAATATAGATTAAAAAACAGGAAATTACTTTGTCGCCCATTAATATAACATGATCCCTTTATACAAGGCAAAAAAAAACGCTAAAACATAAAATTTATCCTCCCCTAACTAATAATATTGAAAATCAAAAAAAGTAAAAACCCCCGCACCCTTAAAACCTATATGTTTTTTTTTTTCATATTGTTTCCAAAAACAAGTCATACAATATGCTGGTCTCAAAACAATAAACTGTTATTTGCGCGACACTTATTATATATATGTACATTCTCTTTAAACACGGTGTATTAATCAAACTAGACACTAACTGAAACATGTACAAGACATATATTAGTTTCATTTTTTTCGTTTTAAGAACCATTTCAAAATTTGCACTTGTCAAAACCCCTCGAAAAAATTTCGACAACCCAAAAAAAAAAAAAAAAAAAAAATCTCAACAAAAAAGAAAATAAAGATAACCTATGAACCTGAACAATCAAAACACAAACCAATATATCATCATATACAAGGTCACCATACAGAAAGGGTCACAATACGTACTCCTAACGTACAAAACCAAGAATAAATTCGAAACTTTATCAATACTATATAAAAAACAAATAATATATATTTGCCCTTTTTTTGTAATTCATAAAAAAAATGAAAACTTATGTAAAAAAATTTTTTAACATTAACCACACTAACCCAAAATCGAAAACTCTACAATTATTCACACACCATGGTCACAAACAACATAAAACAATGTACGTATAAACCAGGTTTTTTCATGCCATACGTTATTGAAAAAAATAAGACGTCGAAAAAAAACCCAAAAAACTGCAAAACGCACGAACCACGATTCACGAAAAACTGCAAAAAAAAAAAAAAAAAAGAACCCACCCTAACCACGTAACTGTTCGACGGGTAAAACAAAAAAAAAAAACGTAAACCACAAGAAAAGAGGAGTAAACCACTGAAAGCATAAAAAAAAAAGGGAAAAAAAAAATTAAAAAAAAAAAAAAAAAAAAAAAAAAAAAACCCCAAAAACGGGGCTCTGACGTAAAGAAAAACACCTCCCCCCCCGCCATACTTCCAAAAAAAAAAACTCACCAAAAACCAGGCCTTTTAAAACCCACCTACCCCACCCCCCCCTTTTAAACCGATAACATCGACGTTCATATCTCTATATTCCCCGGGAAACTCGTCCCCACCTCCGACCATAAATTTCTTTTCCCTATTTTTTGTTCTCATAAAAACCGCTGCTAAAGCTTTAATTAACATTTTCCCCTCCGAACCCCCATGACCCACGTCATATAAATGTAACCAAAATAACGAGTCAAATCCTCAAATGCCTTCCAGAATTCCCAAACCCCAAACTCATAACTTTCAACAGTGAAAACGGACTTCCCCCCCCTAACCACCTCAACACCCCTAACCATACCACTATCTCAACTCTCGAAAAAATACACAACGTAAAAGGGTTTCCTTTCCCCAAAAGAGCACAGGCCCCATCCCCACTAAACCCACCCAAAAAGCTGACCCCTCGATGCTAAAACCTGAGGGGCCTAACCCCTTCCTTCACCTGGGTCCCGAACTCTTTAACAAACCCCAAAAAAATCTTCCACCCCCTATAATGGATACATAGATCCCCCCGCCTCGACTTCCCACTATTGATCCTATCCTCACGTCTTTATTTTTTCGGCTCGCGTGTCACTGAGGCATCTCAAAAAATCCCCCTCACCAAAAACCCCCCCTTTCCCCCTTCCGGGCCTCTTTCATGACTTCACCAATTCTCCTTCCCCTATTCCCTCCTTTTAACACAAATTCATCTTCAAAAACGCTTAAACACGCCTCTCCAAAAGGAACCTAATCCCCCCCCGCAACCCCATTTCCCCCAACCCCCCTACTAAGCCAGTGCCTACCTCTTGCAAAATAAAACCCAATCCTTTACCCAATCTCAATATCTCATCAACATGGAAAAAAACTCGCCCTAAACCACAATTTACTATAAATTTACGTGTTAATCACTACCCCTTCTGTAGAAGGTCACTTCTCACCCCAACCCCTCATTCTTTCCAAAGCACTATCTACCAACTCCCTTTAATTTACCTTCCTCCCCTAACGATGTCATCACTAAACACATCCCCCCCAAAAATTTTAACTCTGCCACACAAGTCCACCCATCCCCTCCCCAACGCACCCCACCCAACCCCCACCTCGGCAACAAAACTTTTTATTAACCCTCCCCCTTCCCTCCCTGAACTTTAACCCCCTTAGCCAAACCAAACATGCGTTAGACGAAACCAACATATTCATATCATCAACGTAACCAATAATTTCCCCAGGGCCCTTCCCCTCCCTCATCCAACTCACGCCTTCATCCACCATCCTATATAAAAGGGTCCCGAAAAAAACGCAAACAAGATTTGTGATAAGGACAACCTTGCGTTCCCCCCCTACTTACCTTTTCCCCAACTTTACCATTGATCTGAACTCTTATAACCGACTTGCGTAAAGCTTTCTCACCCCAAACCACGACCTCCTAGCCAAAACCCCTCCGCGCCAAAATTTTTTAAAAAATTCCTATTAACCTATCAAATGCCTTTCCCAATCCCATTTAAAACCCCCCCCTCTCACAATTTTCAATAAAATCCTTAAAACCCCTTGTGCCCTTTCGTTATACCGTCCCGGGGCACCAGCCCGCCATGGGTCCCTTTCCCAAAACCCTTTTTAACCTATTTTCCGGATTTTCGCATAAATCTTGTAATCAGTCCCCATTAACGTTTACTCGTTCCTTAAAAAATTTAAGGGGCTCCTTCTTCGGTACTAAAAAAACCACGCACGTACGTTAAATTTCCAAAAATCTTCCCTTCATGGCATTGAAACCCTCACTAAAAAATCTTTCAACACCTCCCAAAAAGTTACTATAACTCCCAGGGGCCGTCAAACCAGGTGCTTTCCATGCGCCCCCTGCTGTGACCCCTACCTCATCCTCCGTTATCATCCCCACCACCAAAATCCCTCTATCCTGTGCACTCCCCAGGGCAAATTTTCCCCCTAAAATTCATCCCCTCACCAACTGCTTCCACCCAAATTTTTTTCCAAACCCCCCAAACACCATTTCTCTTCCTCCGTTTTCAAAAACCCTACCTTCCCTAAAACTCCCCCAAAACCTCCGAACTTCGATCATACCCACGTCATTACATTCTCTCCCAAAATTCCGAAGACTCCTCTGAGGCTCTATCGTAAAAATTCTTCCATCCTCATCACCGTAACCCTGAAACCCTTCTTCTGAAACTCCCCGTCTCTAATTCCTCACTGTTACCCCCCGTCCCCCCACCCCCGTTCTCTGAACAAAAACCCCCCAAATACCGTTATAACCCGAACCATTACCCCTTTACCTCACAACATCCTTTACCGCTTTCCCCCGTCCCAAAAAAATTCCCCACTCCAAAAAACCCCATCCTCCCGTTTATTTTTCAAAAAACATTTTGTTTTCCCGAAACTCCCATAAAACCCCCACCGCCCCCCCAACGTAATTAACCCTAACCCCTTTTCAAGCTAACAAGAAAATCGAGGCAGACAAACAGTTTGCTCGAACAATATGATGAACCATTCGCCAAACGCAGAAAATCACACCGTGGCAAGGAATCAGAATAAACGGCCCTAACTGTAGACCTCACTCCTCTAAAATGCCAAAACAAATGTAGGGCAAGAGTTGATCTCGGGCCCAGAGATATAGAGTGTCCCCCGACACAACCTCTGAAAACGTCAAATATCACAATGCTCTTGAACCATCATAATGCTCTGTAGAGCATCCCAGAGCTTATCCTGTAGTGCATCTCAGAGCTATCCTGTAGTGCATCTCAGAGTTTATCCTGGTGTCTCAGGCTTATCCTGTAGTGCATCTCAGAGCTTACCCTTTAGTGCATCTCGAGCTTATACTGTAGTGCATCTCAGAGCTTATCCTGTAGTGCATCTCAGAGTTTATCCTGTGGGGATCTCAGAGCTATCCTGTAGTGCATCTCAGAGCTTATCCTGTGGTGCATCTCAGAGCTATCCTGTAGTGCATCTCAGGTTATCCTGTAGTGATCTCAGAGCTTATACTGTAGTGCATCTCAGAGCTTATCTGTAGTGCATCTCAGAGCGTATCCTGTAGTGCATCTCAGAGCTTATCTGTGTGCATCCCCAGAGCTTATCCTGGGCATCTCAGAGCTTATCCTGTAGTGCATCTCGGGAGCTTATCTGTAGTGCATCTAGGCTTATCCTGTAGCTCGGCATCTGTATGGATCTGCTTATCCTGAGTGCATTCCAGAGCTTATCCTGTAGTGCATCTCAGAGCTTATCCTGTAGTGGATCTCGGGAGCTTATCCTGTGGGCATCTCAGAGCTTATCCTGTAGTGCATCTCAGGCTTATCCTGTAGTGCATCTCAGAGCTTATCCTGTAGTGCATCTCAGAGCTTTACTGTAGCATCTCAGAGCTTATACTGTAGTGCATCTCAGAGCTTATCCTGTAGTGCACCCTCAGAGCTTATCCTGTAGTCATCTCAGACATCCTGTAGTGCATCTCAGAGCTTATTTTAGTGCATCTCAGAGCTTATCCTGTAGTGGATCTAGGCTTATCCAGTGCATCTCAGACTTATCCTGTAGTCATCTCAGGCTTTCCTGTAGGCATCTCAGAGCTTATCCTGTGTGCATCTGGCTTATCCTGTAGTGCATCTCAGGGGCTTATCTGTGGCATCTGAGCTTATCTGTAGTGCATCTCGAGCTTATCCTGTAGTGATCTCAGAGGCTTATCCTGTAGTCATCTCGGGAGCTATACTGTAGTGCATCTCAGAGCTTATACTGTAGTGCATCTCAAAGCTTATCCTGTAGTGCATCTCAGAGCTTATCCTGTAGTGCATCTCAGAGTTTTCTGTAGTCATCTCGAACCCACTCTAAGATGTATTCAGTTCCCGATATCACTGTCAACTGTTGCTCACACGCAAAAAAGAATATTCTCCTGGGTGAACTGATCAGCTGGTCTAAGGAGACTACCCCCTCCTACCAGTTTACTGCAAGATGAGATTTGCAGTATCATTACATTTAAAGAGATTAAAAAAAAGATATTTATTAATCGGTAGGAAAATATGGTTTACCGCAAGATAATCACTTCAGCTGCTACCAGTTGTGTATCTTTCAGTCCCCTCAGACATCCTCATAGCTATCATCCTCATTATAAACCTTAGGATTATAATTCTCATCATCACCATCATCATTTTTATTAACATCGATAAAATTATCATTATTTATTCATCATCATTTATAATTATCATCATTATCAAGGGCATTTCAGTTTTCATCCTCAGTATCATCATCATCATAATTATAATCACAATTTTTGGCAATATCGTATCTCTATTCATAAACACGATCACCATCATTATGATCGAAATGTCAGTTCATAGGTATCATCAATATCACAATCATCATCTTCATCACTGTTGCTACCACCTTTCTTATTCACTCTCCCTAGAACAAGAAAAACAATTTGTCACAATTTATGTGATTTGAGGATTTCATTATTTCAGTTATGCAGATCCAGTTTTCCTATCAAATATCATCTTACCTCAGCTCAAAAAGTCAATTGAAAGCATATTTTCAGCTAGGTAAATGGGGGCAATATTTTTAAAGGGAAAACTGGACCTATTTACTGTTAAGTAAAGAGTAGCAGGAGGTATAAGAAACTTCCCAATAGGTCTCGCTCCGTTTGAGCGTTGAATATTTTTTTTTGATTGGGAGTCGAGCCTTTTGATCAGCTGTAGGTTAGCTTTTTTTAAAAAAGGGAGCTCTATGGGATGATAAAAGTGTTTATAAGAATCAATAAATCACGTAATCGCCAGAGTCCACTCTCTGTTCCTGAAACTTTATTAGTTATAACAAGAAGCAGCATTCCAAGAAGGCAGGTGTACACAGCTGTTGGAAGGGTTGGGTGGGAGGGGAAAGGGAAAATGCTTGCAGGCTCAGAGGGCTTGCATCTTTTCAAATTGAGAATAACTATGAAGGGGTTTTTGCTACAGCTCTGGGAAAATGTGGGGGCATCAGCACCGCTTCCGAATAGCTACTGTGATATATCTATTTTATATATATATATATATATATATATATATATATATATATATATATATATATATATATATATATATATATATATTTATATATATATATATATATATATCGTGCCAATAGGTAAAACTGGTCAATTAGCATAACTTTATTTAAAAATTTAAATCTTTTCTACAATTTTTCTTATCGTTTAAATATATATTTTTTCATTTATGTTAATGTAAAATTTATATGAATCAAGAGAACTTTGAAAACTTATCTACCCTTTTATAACAACGAATTTAATTTAGCCCAACCAACTAAATATATTTTTTGATAGTTAAAATTTAATAATAAACAAACACAATGAAATATTATTTTTCGTTAGGTTCAGAATGATTTTTTCGAAATTATTGCATACACAAATTTTCGCTTGTCTTATTTGGCAAAAGAGCGATCATAATCGCTGTCTTTGCAGAGGTCAGATACTACGGTTAGAATAGTTTCCACGTAACTATCCGAAACCCCCCCTTTAAAGTGCAGGCATTGTACTTCCTTTCCAGGACTCAAGTCCGACTAAATCGATAACCCGGGTTTTTCCTGAATCCCTTCACTAAATATTACCCTGCTCACACTCAATAGCACGTCAGGTCCCAAACCAATGTCCCATTCCTCCTATCTAACACGCTCACACACGCTTGCTGGAAGCCCAACCCCCTCCCCACAAAACCTCCTTTACCCCCTCCCTTTAACCTTTTCGAGGACGATCCTACCCCTCCTTCCTTCCCCTACCGTTTTAACGCTCTCAAGTCATTCTACTTTGATCCCTTCCCCCTAAATGACCAAACCAAATTCAACAACCCCTCTTCGCCCTCTGACTAATACTTTTAGTAACTCCACACCCCCTTTAATTTCCACTTTCCCGAATTCTCTGCACAATATTTACACACACATTGTCCTTAGACAGGACATCTCCACTGCCTCCAGCCTCCTCCTCGCTAGCATTTAAAACCCCATGCTTAACACCCATATAAGAGTGTTGGTACCACTATATTACTTTCTATACATTCCTTTTTTTTGTCTCCACAGATACCTCAACGTACCACTCACCTTTTTTCTTCATCAATTCTATGGTTAACCTCATCCTTCATAAACCCATCCACTGACAAGTCAACTCCCAAATATCTGAAAACATTCACTTCTTCCATACTCCTTCTCTCCAATGTGATACCCAATGTTTCTTTATCTAAATCTTTTTGATACCCTTATCATCTTACTCTTATCTTTGTTCCTTTCAACTTTCTACCTTACCCTCCCAAACTCGTCCACTAGCCTTTGAAACTTTTCTTTAGAATCTCCTATAACAGTATCATCAGCAAAAAGTAACTGTGTAAACTCCCATTTTGTTGATTCCCATATTTAATCCCTCCCTTTTTCTAACACCCTAGCATTTACTTCTTTTTCACCCCATCTATAAATATATTAAACAACCATGGTACATACTCATCCCCGTCTAAGACCTACTTTTACCGGGAAGTAATCTCCCTCTGTCCTCACACCCTAACCTGAGCCTCACTATCCTCATAAAAACTCTTTAGCCTTCAGTAACTTACTACCTATTCCATACACTTGCAACATTTTCCACATTGCCCCCACCTTATCCCTATGTTTTCTAAATCCATAAATGCAATGAAAACTTCCCTACCTTTTCTTAACACTCATATTTCCCAAAGTAAACACTTGATCTCACATCCCCTACCCACTCTAAAACCTCCTTCCTCATCCGATCCTCTCTCTGTCTTACCTCTAATTCTTTCAATAATAACCCTACCGTACACTTTACCTGGTATACTCAGTAAACTAATTCCTATAATTTTTTCAATCTCTTTTGTCACCCTTCCCCTTTTTATAAAGGAACTATACACCTCTGCCAATCCTTAGGTACCTTCCTCTTCATACAATTATTAAAAAAAAAAATACCAACCACTCCAACACAATATCTCCCCTGCTTTTAACATTTCTGTCATGATCACGTCAGTTCCTGCTTCTGTTTTGTAAAACCTCTCACAAGCTACTTTTTTCTCTTTTATCACACCCTTTACTTCATCATCCCACCAATCTCTCCCCTCTCCTGCCCCCCCTCCTATACCTACAAACTTCGCCCCCACATTCTAATACCTTTTAAAACAATCCAATATATATATATATATATATATATATTAAAATATATATATATATATATATATATATATATATATATATATATATATATATGTAAATTGGTCAATTTACAAGAACTCATTTAAAATTAAGTCCTTTCTAAAATTTTCTATTATATTTTTTAAAAATATATATTTTTTTCATATATGTTAATGCAAAAATTAATAATGTACAAAAAACCATAAAAAATTACCTAACCTTATTTGTAACAAGTGGAATTTTAAATTTTGCCTAATGCAACTAAATACATTTTAGATAAGTTTACAATAATTTAATAATAAACAAACAATGAAATATGTATATTTTTCGTTAGGTTCAGAATGATTTTTTGCGAAATTATTGTGTACACAATTTTCGCTTGCCTTATTCGGCAAGGAAAGCGTTGCTCTTTAAGCCAAAATCGCAGCAGAATTCGAAATCACGTTAGAGAAGTCTGGCAAGGTTCCCAAAGTGACGTTCTAGACCACTCGGCCACAGATGCCTCAAAAGCTAGGCAGCCTGGTGTACAAACCATGTTTCTTCCTATCCGGGCACGCCAGTGAGCGTCAAGCATTCTCCTCCTGTTTGTTCTGACCTCACAATCAATTTGTTTTATTGTATTGATTGCAACTGCTTGACAAATCCCCTGGAAAGCAAAAACGTTGCTACAATAAAATGTTACATTACTTGCACACATGTCCTTTACCTAACACATTGTCGGAAATTATACATTTATTACTAAGGAATTCATTTGGAGGAACTTCAAACATTCCCTGCAGTTCGGATGTTTGAGTGAATGTATAAAGAGCAGTGAAATTTCAATGTGCATTTTCAGCTCAGCAATCTGGCCTGCCTTCAAAGGGACAGTTAGTATACATCAGTATTCTACCTGGAGACAACACATGACTTCAACAGCATTATCACTGGCCCGGGATTTATAATCTGGAAGCTACTAGTTATCCAGCCTATCATTTTCCTTGCGAAACCAATTACAACATTATTGAGATCATTGGACGTGATATGTTTCTTCATCATTACTCCCTAGTCTCGCACATTCAACTTTCGTCTTCAAATGATTTAAGTTTATCCTGTTCTCCGTTATTGTCTTTATTTCGTCTATTCTGTCTGTGGCAGACTCCGACTTCAGTCTTACTAATGCTCTCTAGATTCTATTTGTTAAAAGTTATAAGTTCATTTGACTACTTTTCTAGTTATTCATTTTTGAGGCATTTTATGCACATTCAGTTTATTCTACAATCTTTTGCTTGTCTTGTAGAGTATCCAGGAGCGCATCGTAAAGATCTAGTAACTGTGGAAGGCAGGAGCGACCTGCTCTAAACCCATGCTGCCCTGGAATGTACAATTGTTAATATTCATGAGATTATCAGTCTAGCTTTTTGCTATATGTTCAAAGATTCTGATAATATGTGGAGTTAGGACTACAGGTTCACATTTTTTCAACAGTTTACTGTCTCTTTTGTGAAGTGGGCCAATAACGGTAGCTTTCAATGACTGAGATTACACCAGGCTCCTCCTCCACACACACACACACACACACACACACACACACACACACACACACACACACACACACTGCTGCCAGACGCATGTATTACTTGTCTAGTTTGTGTGTTGTATGAGTTACAGTTGATACAGTTTATACCACCTCTGAGAGGAAGCTAATGGGTCACTCACTCCTGGAGCTATCAGAACTGAGGTGTAGATGCTAGTATTAGTGTACTGTAAAACGATTTGGTGATAGGCATATTCTTTGTTGTATTGAATAGTGA
>WNWK01056765.1:0-10922 GCA_009830355.1 Cherax destructor
CCTCGACCAAGACTCTTTGCATTGCAGTGGCTTTCCACCCCTGCCCCAATTCACACGGTATATCGTGTTTTGCGGCGATCCCAAAACCGACCAATTTGGTCTACATGGTCATAGAAGGAACACTGCAGCAGGCCTCTGGCCCATGCGGGGAAAAGGCCCAAGTCCCCCCCGACTAAGCCCAAAGACCCACCTAGTCATGTCAGGTCACATTCATAAGGAAGGGACAAAAAGCATCAGACCTATTAGCACAATCTAGTAAATCCAGCTCACACCCCCCCACCCCTCATGTAATTATCAACCTATTTTAAAACTATACAACTTTTAAAGCTTCTATGACGGTACCGGGTTTTTCCCCATCCACACTCTCCCGCTCTTGTCTTCCCTTGCTACCACCTTTCTATGTTCATGTGGCATCCCCCTTTTCCCCTCCCCCCTTGGGAAGTTCCTGCTGTCCGTGTCTGTTCTTTTCCTCTGCCTTGCCCAAAAGCCCAACTACCTACGGCGGCTTCTCGCTCTTTTTCTGCCACTTCCGTTCTCATTCCCATGCCATCGCAGTGTACACCGATGGTTCTAAGTCATCAGACGGCGTCATTCGCAGCAGTGTTTCCGGACAGCGTCGTGCGGGCATCTATTATCCTCGGCTGCATATTTGGCACTTATCCATATTGCATCTATGCATTTTCACCTTTTGTGGTCGTTTCAGACTCCCTTAGTGCTTTACAGTCTATCCGGAAATTTGATACACCTCACCCCCTTGTTCTTCGTATCCAACTTTGGTTGCCGTATCTCTAGCAAACAAAAAAGATATTGTCTTTTGTTGGGTCCTTATTTGACGTACGGGGCAATGAACAGGCAGACACTGCTGCGCGGTGAGCAGTACATACCTTCCAGTTTCATATAGGGTGTTCCATTCACGGACTATTTTGCAGTCATTGCCCCACATTCGCACCCGTTGGCAAAAACGCTGTTCTGACCTGCAAATAACAAACTTCATTCTATTAAACCGGTATGTTTCTCCTTCTTCTTGTCCTGTCGGGGTTTGGGAAGACTACACTCCCCCTCTTCCATCGGCCCCCTCGTCTTACTCAGGGGTATCTCATGGAGGGCCCCCTCCCCCTCTCTGTGAACATTGTCAGGTTCAGTGTCTGTTCGCCATATTCTGTTGGACCCCCACTCTATCAACAGCGCAAATTTCCTCCAACGTCGTCTTCTTTCTGCCCTTTCTTTACCTTCCCTTCTTTGATGGGCCCCCCTTTTAATTCGACTCTCTCATTGACTTACTACTCATTGACTTACTAAAAAACTCTGAAGATTATACCTCTAGCCCCCCCTGTCCCTTTTACCTCAATCACTTCTACCCTCTCCCCCTGCACTATCCACTGCCCTGCTGCACTCCATACCCTATAATCATCCCTCCCTCTTAAAACCCCACCCCCTGCATCTTCCCCAAACCCTGCTGACACCTGGCACCGGGGGTTTTAGCGCTTCTTTTTGATTATGATAATAATCCACTCATCCACAACTCTATTGCCAATCTAGTACTGGCCCATGGGCGGCCCAAGTGACCCACCTAGTCAGGTCAGGTCACATCTACTCAAGGAAGAAGCACGGCATTCGATCTTTAGCACAAGCTAGTCAGGTCCTTTTCCCCAAACCCAACCCACCCATGTATTTATCAAAGCTGTTTTAGAATTTACAACGTCTTGCTTCATGACGGCACTCGGGGGTTTTTTCCCACTCATCCAACTCTTTCCCAAATCATACTTTCCCTATCCTTCCTGAATCTAATTTTTTCAACTTAAACCCACTGCCGAATCCTGTCTAGGCTAAATTTTTTTAACCCCTAATTACATTCCTTTACTTATTCCTTTTTTCCATTTATACACCTCAATCATATCCTCCCTAATTCTACGTCATTCTAGAGTGCATATTCAGGGTTCTCAGTCTATCCTCATAGAAAGATTTCTGATACATGGGATCAACTTTGTCTTTCCTTTGTACGTTTTCCAGAGCATTTATATTAATTCTGTAATACGGTTGCGAGAACTGTGCGCATAATCTAAATGATTTTTAAACCCAAAAAATATATGCAGTTAAAAAACAACCTGGGGACTTCTAATATTTATCTTCTTGTTTAAAAGCCAAGGTTCTGTTCTCTTTATTGCGAACACTTATGCACTGTTGTCTTGGTTTTAGATTACTGCAACCAGAACTCCCAAATTCTGTTTCCAATCAGTAATATTAGGATCTACATTATTTAGTTTACATGTAGCATGGGTATTTTCTTGCCGAATGTTTAGAACTTTGCATTTGTCTATATTAAACTGCATCTCCACTTCTCCGAGTGCTCTAAACGCCTCATTAGAATGAATTAGGCGACCTTTTTTGGTGTCATTAACAAACTCGCTTATGTCGCTATTTTTTCCCCTCATCTATGTTGTTTGTATAAATTGTGAACAACAAAGGGCCCAACACTGACCTTTGTGGAACACCACTCGTGGTGTGCCCCCTTTTTGTTTCTCCCCTTTTTGCAAACTTTCTGCTACCTATCTTAAACCCCGCCTCTACCCAGGAAAAAAATTCCCCTATTCCAGGTGCCTTAATTTTCATCAATAGCCTCTGATGTGGAACTATAAAAATCTCTTCATGGCCATATCACAATATCATATTCATTACCATGATCTACCTCCTCAAATACCTTGGCAAAAAAGTTAGTAAATTCGAAAGGCAGGAACCCCCCTTTGTATAACCGTGATGCGATTCTTTAAATAATTTATGCCTTTCAAGATTGCTCAATTGTTAGCAATTATTGAATCAAAAAATTTTTCCCTTTTTGGATGAAAGGGCATTGGTCTATGTTCAAGCTAAGGCCCTGTCTCCTGCTTTGAAATAGGTATTACATTTCCTTTTTCCACTTTTTGGGAAGTTTTGTATGATTTTGAAAGAAAGAAAAGGGGTTTTGCAGCCCCCCTTTACATTCCTTTAAAACCCTTGCAAACAGTTCTAGGGTCGGGGGATTTGTTCGATTTTAATTTCTCTATTTGTCTGAGGACCATGTCACTAGTTACCCTCATCGTGCATAGTTTATTATGGTCTTGTTCTACTAATTTATTTTCGGGAAATTTTCCCTTGTATCTTCCTGCGTAAAAACTGAGAGGAATTAAATTTAAAAAAAGATTACATTTTTCCTTATCACTATCAGGATCTGACCTGAGTTATTTTGAGTTTGCCTATCTTGCCCCTAATATTAATTCTAAATCCTAAAGGGAAAACCTTTTGGGTTGTCTTCGAACCCTTTTCTACTTTGCCTTAAAATTTTTTTTTGCCCACCCCTTTTTGATCCTTATATATGCCTCTATTTTGACCAATGAGATGTTTTAATCTATTGTTTATCCATTTAGGATCATTTTTTTATCAAAATTTCCCCTACTAGGAAAATAGGTTTTTGGGCTGATAAACTATGCTCTGAAAAATGTCATATTGGAAACCAACAATACCTACCTGGCCCAAAGTCAGGTCGTTCCAATTTAGCTCCCAAAGGTAATTTCCCGCCCCATGAAATTAGCAAGGGGAATCTGGGACAGAAGCGTTTCTTATTTGGGTAATTCTATGATATATTTAAAGTAAGTGATTTGTGACCCTTTTCCTAACCTCATCATTAATCTCAAGATTATTAATTAGTGATTTTTGTTGGAAAGAACTAAGTCAAAAAGATTGTTTCCTGTAGTTGGTTCTTAAAACTTTTTTTAAAAAGCAATCCTGAATCGTACTAAGAAAGTCCTGACTCATGATTTCCTGTCATATTGTTCCAATCTTTTTGTCAAAATTTAAAATCTCCCATTAATACGACTATCATACATTGACGCCTTATGAATTTTTCCCAGGGGGCTTACTGTACTCAATATGAAGATTTGGGGCCCTAAAATCACCCATAATTAATTTTAAAAATCGAGCTGTAGCCAAACAGATTCTGTGTCCGATGCCCAATGTTATATCTTCTCTAACACAAAAATTTAAATTATCTATGACTTACATCTCCCTCCACCACCCTTCCTGTTGACCCCCTCAGTTTGGAATAGTTTATAGCCTTTAAATTTTCATTCAGAAGGCATTTCTCTATCTTTCAGGTTAACCAGGTTTTTGTTTGCAATAATATCTATATTACATGATCATGCAAGTAATCTTAGCTCATTTTCTTATTGTTTAGACTCCCACTATTGTATAGTAAACCTTGGGGGATAATCCCCTCTTTCCCCCCTACTGTCTCTCTTTGTTTGTTGATCAATTCTTTGCCTTTTCTAGCGACTTTATTCTGAATATTGTCTATTTAAAAAAAACCCAGTATCCTGCAAATATTTGTTTTTAACCCTTGTACTGCAGCTTGCCTGTTTCCACACCCACCCATACCTCTATAATCATCAGTTTAAATCCCAGATAAGTCAGCAATGACACCCCCAATCGAGTTGGCTAATGCAACCACTCTGGCCCCCCGAAAAATGAACCCCATCCCTTGCATACATATCCCTTTGTGCCATAAAATTTTCCCGTTATCAATGAATGGAATTGCAAATTCCTTGCATTCTTGTCTAAAACAATTTATACTGTTGCCCGAACCTTCATTCCCACTTTCCCCCCGGCAAGATCTCATATGATTGGTACCCCCCCCTTAGACCCCAATTTTGTCCTGCAGCTCTTGTCTCCCATCCTTTTAATCCCCAGCAGCACTAAGACAGATGGGGGGTTGTTCCTTTTGTGACATAATATTATCCAAATTGTTGACTATGTCATCAACGCAGCTCTGGGATGCCCCTCTTTCTCTGTTCATATCTCTGTTACAAAAACATGGTCCATACATCTTACCTGTATTTACCCACAACCAGAATGTTCTTACGTTGATTAGCAGGAAGTTGTGATCCTTCAACCACGCTAACCACTAAAATACACTCATCCTAGGAACAAAGTCTTTTCTTACCTTCAGATCATCTCTATTAGGCTTCCTTTGTTTGATACTTTTACCTTTAGTAGACACCACATTCCAATTGAAAAGGTTTTCCCCCAAATCCTTTAGTAACCTTTTCCTCCCACCACTCCACCCTTCCCCTCACTTAAATCAGCTAGGCGAAATTTTTAGCCTCTATTTTCCTCTTGGAGAAGTGGAACCTTTTCAACACTTTAACCGAGATTTCAAAACACTACAGCAACCCAGGGGTTTTGTAACCTCCACATAATCCTCCAGACAGCTAGGACAGGATGACCTATCGTGAACACTGACCTCAGCGTACTGATATATATATATAATACAGAAGATTTAAGAATCATTGTTGATAAAAAAAATGGCATATACAGTACATGAGGTGTGAGATACATGTCTAATACATATTATTAAGTGTTTGTCACTGATTGTAATTCGAAAAACTCATCCAGCTCCACAAAAGCTGAGGCGGGGCCCAAAAACAGGGATTACCCCCCTGAACAGCAGTGCTGAGTCGCTGGAACAGAAAACCAGCTGCCCTGGGATCCCCAGTTACACTGATGAGTCTTTGCCCTTGCCCGGGGAAATTGAAACACTCTTTCCTCATGGCCAAGGGTCTCGAGCCTATGGGAACAAACATAATGATGGGCAAGTTATCCCTATTTTCTCGACTTTTTGGGCTCCCTGAAGCTGGCAGTTGCCCCCCCTTCCTCCCTGGTGTATTGGAGATAGGTATCAGCCAAGGTATATGCATGTGTAGTTCCACACCACCTGCTTGCCGTCTGTCAGGCTTGAAGGGTGATACCCTCTGGATGCTTCTGGCTGCCATCAGATCTACATAGTTGGGGTGACTCCTTACCCGGGCATCCGGCTGTTGTGAGGCTCCTCTTGTAATGTTATTAACCTCTTCATGTCTTGCAATCTTTCCCCCGGTTTACGCACACAAGACCATGGGACCCGAATCGGGCAGCTGCTTCACTCCACAAATACACCTGTGTTCGGCGAAAATAGGGGCGGCAAGTCGAATGGCAACCCAATGCGGATGGTCTTTGGGTCGAGGGGTGTCCAAGGCTGGAGTTGGGAACAGCTAACAGAAGTCCCCTGCATGAGGAGCTCTCACTGCCAGGAGGCGGGTTCTATCCTTCCCCGACATTCTGAAGCATTCTTGAGGCTATATTCTCCACTATTGGGGCCCTCCCAGTGCTACTGTTTGTAGTTGTTGGAGGACCAGGTCTGGTTTCAGAGCCCGTTAGATTTCCTGATCATGGGTCTGTCAATGAACTTTTGGGACTGGACTCCAATCTTGTCCCAGAGATGTTCAGGGGGAATCACTGCTATAGCCCTCTGGATGCAACCCTGAGGACAGGAAAGCAGGTAGCGCAATCTGTGATGACTTGCGGACACCAGTTAAAAAGTCTGACTGGAAGTGTAACTTTCCCCCGCCCATCTTCTAGAGTAAGGTTGTACTTTAGTAAAAATCTGCCTCAGGATACTGTCATAATCGTGCGTATAGGGTTATCATATGAAGGAGCCCTCTTGGAAATATGTCCCTGGGCAGACTCAATGGGTGTCAAGATTGCCTATTCGTTGTTCCATTCTCCCCAATTCTTCAATTTCTTCCTAAATTGTGTCAATGGCATCGCTTCCCAGGGTGTTCCAAGCAAGACTTAAAAATATATATATATATATATATATATATATATTTCGTGCCGATTAGGTAAAACTGGTCAATTGCAAGAACTCATCTAAAATTAAGTCCTTTTTTTAAAATTTTTTCTTATACGTTTAAAGATATATTTTTTTTTATTTATGTTAATGTAAAATTTATAATTTTGTACCAAAAAGAAACTTTGAAAACCTACCCCAACCTTATTACAACAAGCGCAATTTAATTTAGCCCCAACCCAACTAAATATATTTTAGATACGTTAACATTAATTTAAAATAAACAAACCAATGAAATATATTTTTTTTGTTATGTTCAGAATGATTTTGGGGAAAATTTTTGCATACACAAATTTTCACTTGTCTTATATGGAAGGTGAGCGTTGCTATTTAAGCCAAAATCGAAATTTATATATATATATATATATATATATATATATATATATATATATATATATATATATATATATATATATATATATATATATATATTAAAATTTTTGGATTATAAAACTTGCGATTTTGGCAAATGGAACCCCATTTCCCCATGAAAAGAATTGTGTTTTTTTTCCAAAAATCATTCGAAAAACCGAAAATATTTTCGTTTTGTTTTTTATTTAAAAAGGGTTTTTCTTTTAAAGGGGAAACAAATTAAAAGGCCTTAAATTGGTAGGTTTTAAACCAAAATTTTAAAACTTAAAAAACATAAATGAAAAAAAAAATTTTTAAAAAAAATAAGAAAATTTTAAAAAAAAACCCATTTTAGATGAGTTCTTTAAAAATTTTTTAAACCTTTTTACACACATATATATATTATATATATATATATATATATATATATATATATATATATATATATATATATATATATGAATGACTTGGCGTATAAATCTGTAGGGGGAAAGGAAAGGGGGGGTAGGGTCGCCTAGAAAGGTTGGAGGGAAGGGGTAAAAAAGGGGGTTTTGTGGGCGAGGGGCGGACCCCGCAAGCATTTGTGAGCGTGTTAGATAGGGTGAATGGAGACGAAAGGTTTTGGGACATGACGATCTGTTGGAGTGTAGCAGGGTAACATTTTTTGAAGGGGTTCAGGAAACCAGTTAATTGATTTAGTTGGACTTGAGTCCTGGAAATGGGAAGTACAATCCCCACTTTAAAGGAGGGGTCTGAGATAGTGACAGCTGGGAGGGACTATTCTCAGCTGTCGTATCTGAGCTCCTCTGCAAAGACAGTGATTATGTATGAGTGTGGTGAAAGTGTTGAATGATGATGAAAGTATTTTCTTTTGGGGATTTTCTTTCTTTTTGGGTCACCTGCCTCGGTGGGAGACGGCCGACTTGTTGAAAAAAAAAATATATATATATATATATATATGTCGTGCCGATTAGGTAAAACTTGCGATTTTGGCTTAAATAGCAACGCTCACCTTGCCATATATGACAAGTGAAAATTTGTGTATGCAATAATTTCGCCAAAATCATTCTGAACATAACGAAAAATATATTTCATTGTGTTTGTTTATTATTAAATTATTGTTAACGTATCTAAAATATATTTAGTTGGATTAGGCTAAATTAAATTGCGCTTGTTGTAATAAGGTTAGGTAGGTTTTGAAAGTTTCTCTTGGTACAAAATTATAAATTCTTACATTAACATAAATGGTTTTTTTTATCTTTAAACGTAAAAGAGAAAATTTTAGAAAGGACTTAATTTTAGATGAGTTCTTGCTAATTAAGTTTTACCTAATCGGCCACATATATATATATATATATATATATATATATATATATATATATATATATATATATATATATATATATATTTTTTGTCGTGGATTAGGTAAAACTGGTCAATTACAAGAACTCATCTAAAATTAAGTTCTTTCTAAAATTTTCTCTTATAGTTTAAATATTTATTTTTTTTTTTGTTAATGTAAAATTTATAATTTTGTACCAAGAGAAACTTTAAAACCTACCTAACCTTATTAAAACAAGCGAAATTTTAAATTTTTACCCTAACCCAACAAAATATATTTTAGATACGTTAACATTAATTTAAAAAAAACAAACACAATGAAATATTTTTTTTTTCGTTATGTTCAGAATGTTTTTGGGGAAAATTTTGCATCACAAATTTCACTTGTCTTATATGGCAAGGTGAGCGTTTATTTAACCAAAAATTTTATTGGGCACACATATATAATATATATATTTTATATATATATATATATATATATATATATATATATATATGTCTTTCGTTTAAGGTTGTCATTTAAACAAGAACTCCTCTAAAATTAAGTCCTTTCTAAAATTTT
Organism: Cherax destructor; assembly: GCA_009830355.1. Lineage (NCBI taxonomy): Eukaryota > Metazoa > Arthropoda > Malacostraca > Decapoda > Parastacidae > Cherax > Cherax destructor. The sequence goes on from WNWK01056765.1 coordinate 8,952, forward strand.
CTTTTAAACGTTTAAAGATATATTTTTTCATTTATTTTAAAGTAAATTTATAATTTTGTCCCAAAGAGAAACTTTGAAAACCCCCTAACCTTATTACAACAACCTTTTTAATTTCCCTCCCCAACTAAATATATTTTATATCGTTAACATTAATTTAATAATAAACAAACAAAATAAAATATTTTTTCCGTTATGTTCAGAATATTTTGGGGTTATTGCATACACAAATTTTCACATGTTTTATATGGAAAGATGAGCGTTGTTTTTAAACCAAAATCAAATTTTTACCTAATCGGCCGAATATATATATATATATATATATATATAATATGTTGTGCCGAATAAGAACTTGCGATTTTGCAAATAGCCGTTCATTTTTCTTATAAACAAGGGGAAATTTTTGTATGTAATGTAATAATTTCGCAAAATCATTCTGAAAAAAAAAAAAAATATATTTCATTGTGTTTTTTTTTTAAAATTTTAACGTATCAAAATATTTTGGTTCAAAAAACTAAATTAAATTCCTTTTAAAAAAGGTTACTTAATTTTTTGAAAGATTCTTTTGGTGAAAAATTATAAATTTTACATTACCAAAAATAAAAAATATACTATCTTCAAACGTATGAAAATTTGAAAAAAGTGAGTTTTTTAAATTGCCCAGTTTTATGTAATCGGCACGACATATATATATATATATATATATATATATATATATATATATATATATATATATATATATATATATATATTTATATATATAAAAGTAGAGGGTAAAGAAATAGTCAGGTGAATTTAAGAAGTATTAAATTGTACAAGTGCATTGCCTTATGTTTGTTCCTATTCTTTAGTACAATATAAGCTAGCGGTATGACTAATGTAGTCAAAACTGGGTTTCTCCTAAATTTCTGCTAATGTAATTCCTTTGACGATAATGAATGAGTTTAGTCTCAATTCACGGGAAGTAAAACATTTCTTTTATGCACCACGTTAGCATTGTTTTCGTTATTGGTTCAATAGAGTTCTTTTGTTTTTTAACTCATGTTATTAGACCTCTTCTGGTTTTTTAACTGTAGTCTTTCTTACTGCCTTCATAGATGGTTTATTACTCCACGGAATGATAGTCTCTGTTGCTTGTCTTGGATCATTCACGGTCTAGTCCATTTTTATCTTCCTGGCTGGGGAAATATGGTAAGGATATTTTCCTGTGGATAGGATCAAGCTTCTTGAGTTCTCATTCTAAACTTTAGTAACTAGTTTGGTCCCGGTTACTAGCCTTCAGTCAACACTTATTAACTCTACTGATGGGAATTTTCATTGACCTCGAGGTGTAAGTTATGTAGGTGATTCGTCGTTCGGAACTCAGCGCTACATATTTTCGTGGTTTTAGAATAGTCAAATATATCTTCTCAATTATCGTGGATCGATGACTGCACAAAATTAAAAACATCCCCGGTTTTTGACATCAAGTCATCTTGCGGCGATGGTCAAAATATCATCCTTTAGCGGTGTCATTTGATGTTTTGGCTATGATGTTAGAATCGATCGTCCTCTTGCTAAAAATATTAGCAAAAATATAACTGGGGGTGATCTTACTGCCATGCCTTGTTTTTGTTGGTAGAATACGGACTCAGAGAGAAAATATTGGCTTTATGAACATCTCCACCAGTTGTATTAAGCCTGGGCTAAAGGGCGAGATGTGCATACTGCATAGTTTATCCTTGGGACCTCACTAATTTCTTGTTCAAGTTTGATACCATTTAAATCAATCCCCTGTAAAGACTAGGAAAGCACTCTAGGGAAAAAAGAGACCTTAAAATAGTTTTTATGAAACATATACTGCTGCCGCATGAAGTGAAAACATGATCAGTAAAACACATTTCAACGGTTAGGTATCTTTATTTCGGAACGTTTCGCTAAACAATGGATTCTTCAGCCGAAAACGGAGGCAGCGAAGCGTAGAGACGTAAAGAC
>WNWK01056766.1:0-10921 GCA_009830355.1 Cherax destructor
GTACAATTCGAGGGATTTTAGGCATTTTCATTAATCTAATCGTTTTAATTTACGTTGATGGCGAAAATTCTCTATATTTCTAAATCTGAATTACTGATTGCTTTAAATGGTCAATTACTGTACAGCAGAAGTCCAGTCTAGAGTGCACAGCTGCCTTGAGAGTATTATCATTGGCTTGACATCTCTTCTTTCGATGTTACTGTTTTTTGTATTTTTGATAGTAACTTTGTTGAGATTCTTGAACATACATTTCTGTACCGTTCTGTTGAATCTGATTGTTTTTTGTATTCTTATTGGAGAGAGGAGAGGGAACTGCAAAGAAAAATAAGGACATTGAGATATTCTTTTTGGATTTTGATATATGGAGTATATTTATTGGACAGCGCCTTTCATCCTGTGAGTGAATATACCACCACGAAACACAGTATTATGTAGTGTCATCCATACTGTAAGTGAACATATCGTAATAAAAACAGTACATTTCAAAACAAATATTCTGCGCACATGTTTGATGTCGGGGCTCACCCAGACACTGCGCTGCTACACATGTCGCGGACTTTTTTCACTATCATATTTATAACCACGTTTGTATAGGTTTATGTAACCTGCTTTATCTAAGCCTGACTTAAAAAAAATCTTATTGCTGGGAACGCTGGGAAATTGACGCTGAAAATTGCGTAAGAAAATGACAGTGTAAAATAAGTATATAGTGGTGTGGGAGGAAGAGTATGAGAGTGTATGGGGAGGGGGAGTAGCAAAAGTGTTTGTGGAAGAGGGAATAGGAGAGTATATGTGTTGGGGAGGAGGTTGAGGCGTGAGAGAGAGGATGTTAGTAATATAGGCGGCAGGAGGTTCACGCCTACCTCCTCCCCCTTCTCCTGTACTAGTAGCACTTGTTACAACATCATGCATCCGCCCCTCTTCCTACCACATACACGCAGCGGTTAAAGCAAACACATACAGACCTTAATATAAACACTTAGTGATCTTATCCAGAAAAAATAGATAATCATATTCGAGCGCGTGCACGCACGCACGCACACACGGACGTACACACACACACACACACACACACACACACACACACACACACACACACACACACACATACAACAGGCCTAGTGTCTAATCGACATGTGCCTAGGACAAAATAGTAACTAACACAGAAATAACGGAAGTCCAGAACGGCCCTTCGTTTACCCAAAGGTGCAGAGAGGCAAAGACTAAGTGCGCTAGAGATGGAAAAAGTACAGAAGGCAAAGGACCCAGGAAAATAAAGAGATTAGTCGTAGAGCTAGAAACGAGTATGCACAGATAAGGTGGGAGGCCCAGCGACAGTACGAAAATGACATAGCATCGAAAGTCAAGTCTGACCCGAAACTGCTGTATAGCCACATTAGGAGGAAGACAACAGTCAAAGACCAGGTGATCAGGCTGAGGAAAGAAGATGGGGAACTCACAAGAAACGATCAAGAGGTATGTGAGGAGCTCAACACCAGATTTAAGGAAGTATTTACAGTGGAGACAGGAAGGACTCTGGGAAGACAGATCAGAGCAAGACACCAACAAGGAATATACCAAGTGTTGAATGACATACACACAACTGAGGAGGAGGTGAAGAAGTTGCTCAGTGACCTTGATACTTCAAAGGCAATGGGACCGGACAACATCTCCCCGTGGGTCCTCCCATTTTTAAAAAAGGAGACAGAAAAGAGGCACTAAACTATAGACCAGTGTCACTGACGTGTATAATATGCAAAGTCATGGAGAAGATTATCAGGAGGAGAATGGTGGAGCACCTGGAACGGAACAAGATTATAAACGACAACCAGCACGTGTTCATGGAAGGCAAGTTCTGTGTCACAAACCTTCTGGAGTTCTATGACAAAGTAACAGAAGTAAGACACGAGAGAGAGGGATGGGTTGATTGCATTTTCTTGGACTGCAGGAAGGCCTTCGACACAGTTCCTCACAAGAGATTAGTGCAGAAGCTAGAGGATCAGGCGTGTATAACAGGAAGGGCACTGCAATGGATCAGAGAATACCTGACAGGGAGGCAACAACGAGTCATGGTACGTGGCGAGGTATCACAGTGGGCGCCTGTGACGAGCGGGGTCCCACAGGGGTCAGTCCTAGGACCAGTGCTATTTTTGGTATATGTTAATGACATGATGGAAGGGATAGACTCAGAAGTGTCCCTGTTCGCAGATTATGTGAAGTTAATGAGGAGAATTAAATCAGATGAGGATCAGGCAAGACTTCAAAGAGACCTGGACATGCTGGACACCTGGTCCAGCAACTGGCTTCTCGAATTTAACCCCGCCAAATGCAAAGTCATGAAGATCGGGGAAGGGCAAAGAAGACCACAGACAGAGTATAGGCTAGGTGGCCAAAGACTGCAAACCTCGCTCAAGGAGAAAGATCTTGGGGTGAGTATAACACCGAGCACGTCTCTTGAAGCACACATCAACCAGATAACTGCTGCAGCATATGGGCACCTGGCAAACCGGGGAATAGCGTTCCAATACCTCAGTAAGGAATCGTTCAAAGCTCTGTACACCGTGTACGTCAGGCCCATACTGGAGTATGCAGCACCAGTTTGGAACCCACACGTGGTCAAGCACGTCAAGAAATTAGAGAAAGTACAAAGGTTTGCGACAAGGTTAGTTCCAGAGATAAGAGGAATGTCCTACGAAGAAAGGTTAAGGGAAATCGGCCTGACAACACTGGAGGACAGGAGGGTTAGGGGAGACATGATAACGACATACAAAATACTGCGTGGAATAGACAAGGTAGATAGAGACAGGATGTTCCAGAGAGGGGACACAGAAACAAGGGGTCACAATTGGAAGTTGAAGACTCAGATGAGTCAAAGGGATGTTATGAAGTATTTCTTTAGTCACAGAGTTGTCAGAAAGTGGAATAGTCTGGCAAGTGACGTAGTGGAGGCAGGACCCATACATAGTTTTAAGACGATATTTAATAAAACTCATGGAGCAGGGAGAGAAAGGACCTAGTAGCGACAGTGAAGAGGCAAGGTCAGGAGCTATGAATCGACCCCTGCAACCACAAATAGGTGAGTACACACACACACACACTGAGGTGAAAGTGTTGAATGATGATAAAGTATTTTCTTTTTGGGGATTTTCTTTCTTTTTGGGTCGCCCTGCCTCGGGGGAGACGGCCGACTTGTTGAAAAATAATATATACAGTGGTACCTCGACTTACGATATTAATTCGTCAGAGAGGGCACGCACACACACACACACTCACACACACACACACACACACACACACACACACTCACACACACTCACACACACACACACACACACACACACACACTGTATACAAAACCATGCAGTGTCTCAGCTTCTCCCTACGAGCCCCGTTAGGGCGGGGAATGGGGCTAGGCCTAGGGACAGTTGGTCCCGAAGATGAGGGGGTACTTGTACCTCCTCCCATGGCAGACATAGGTGTCAGACACTCCCATGACAGGTAGCCAAGGATGGGTCACCATGGAAAAGACCCGGGCCGGGAGAGTACCGGCGAATCAAGAACAACAACAACAGTAATTCCTAGAGGCAGGAGGGACCTGCTCAAAGCCTATATTGCCTTGAATTGTGCAATTGTTGTCATTCCATATGCAGCAATATTTTTAACCCTGAAAATTTTTGATAATGTGTGACTTTAGTGCCATCAGTGTGTAATCACTCCCTCCATTTTTTTTACTGCTACATTACCACCACCTTTGTGAAGTACAGCTGTTCTGACATTCATAATTTGTAGAGCGTGTTTGATGACACCTGACACGTAAAGGCCTAAGACAATTCTTTTCTCTTGTGTTTCTATGAATATAAAACTCCACGAAAGGTGGAAATGGTACAGAGGGGACAGATGGGCAGAACAGTGGGACAAGACAAGACAGGCACCAGCTCATCAGGGCTGTATAAACAATCAAAGTCAGTACTGGAGAAACCAGGGGTATGGGCACCAGGGGCCATACCAGGTAGGACATCACCAGTGGTACTAACCAAACACAAAGAAAGACCAAACATCCCAAATGGTAACTCCTGCTTCATATTTGCAAATATTCAGGGTCTGAAATCAAATAAAAATGACAAAGTTAGTTATGTTAGTGGACTCCTATCAGAAGCAAATGCCATGTTTGGAGCATTTACAGAAACACATACAAGGGATGTTTTGGACGGAGAGATTCAGATAGAAAACTATAACATGTATAGATGTGATAGAATTAATAGGTCACAGGGAGGAGTAGGACTCTATATAAAAGATACTCTCTGTTGCACAGAAGTTTTGAACGCTACGAATGATATAGTAGAAATCCTCGGCATTAAAGTGGAAAATAAGAATCTAGTAATTATCCTAGTATACAAACCACCATCAGCAACTGCGGAGGAATTCACAGAGCAGTTAAAGAAGATAGATAGCTATCTGGATAGGCTAGAAAATCCCACCCCAAACATTTTAATCCTTGGAGATTTTAATCTCCCTCATGTAAAATGGAAGATGAGGCACCATAATGTTATACCAGAAATAACTCCTGGAAGCACCCTGGCTCAACAGGCACATACCAGGGAACTAATGAGGCTTTGTGAAAAGTACTCACTAAACCAACAGATAATTGATCCCACTAGAAATGAAAATACCCTGGATTTGATATTCACAAACAACGAGGAATTAATCAGAGACATAACAGTTACAAAAACAATATACTCTGATCATAACATCATAGAAGTTCAAACTAGTATTAACTCAGGGTTAGGGAACTGCGACACTAATGTTAGAGACGGAATGTTCAGTAAGTTTAATTTTAATAACCATAGAATTGACTGGGAAAAAATAAACCAAGAGCTATCAGACATATCATGGGAATCAGACATGAGCACCCTAAATCCCCACCAGTGCCTAGAGAAGCTGAATACAGAAGCATACAAGGTATGTAGAAACACTACCATTGAGAACTAAGAAGACAGATATAGAGAGAGCGTAGGAGATGGTTAGATGGTACAGGAGAAGAAAACGGGTTACTGAATTGCTGAAAAACACAGTTAAAAGAACAGTATGAGTCAGTGTTCAGCAACCCACTAAATGACAGCAAGGTAGAAAATGCAGAAATATTTTTCACTCCAGCAGAAGGCTGCGCAGACCACCTAACCGACATTAGTACAAATCCCATAGATTTCGAAAAGAAATGGCCAACATGCCCACTCACTCAGCACCTGGACCAGATTCATGGAATGCTTTATTTATAAAGCAGTGCAAAGTACCATTAGCAAGAGCCCTTAGTATTCTGTGGAGAAAGAGCTTAGATCTAGGTGAAATTCCAGAGGCCTTAAAGAGTGCAGACATAGCTCCTTTGCATAAGGGAGGTAGTAGAGCACTAGCTAAAAATTACAGACCAGTAGCCCTCACTTCTCACATCATAAAAATCTTTGAAAGAGTGATGAGACGGCAGATTACAAAGTTCATGGACCAGCACAACCAACATAACCCGAACCAGCATGGCTTTAGAGCGGGTCGATCATGCCTGTCACAGCTGCTGAACCATTATGACAGAATTACGGAGGCATTGGAGGACGACCAAAACGCAGATGTGATTTACACAGATTTTGCAAAGGCGTTTGACAAATGCGATCATGGAGTGATAGCGCACAAAATGAGGGCCATAGGCATTACGGGAAGGTAGGCAGATGGATTTTGAGTTCCCAACACAAAGAACACAAAAAGTAGTAGTGAACAGGGCAAGATCCAGCATCAGCGAGGTCAAAGCTCAGTGCCCCAAGGCACTGTCCTGCACCTCTGCTGTTTCTCATCCTCATAGCAGACATAGATAAAAACACCGCACACTTTTGTATCATCATTTGCAGATGACACTAAAATAAGCATGAAAGTCACTACGGTAGAGGACACTGAAAAATTACAGGAGGACATAAGCAAGGTCTTCCAATGGGCAGTGGAGAACAACATGACGTTCAATGGTGATAAGTTTCAGCTGCTTAGGTATGGAAAAAATGAAGAACTCAAAAGGAACACTATATACAAAACGCAAGAGGGTCACCACATAGAACGAAAGGAACACGTAAAGGACTTGGGAATAATTATGTCTGCTGATCTGTCGTTTAAAGACCATAACAAGACAAAGATCACAACAGCCAGGAAGATGACGGGGTGGGTATTGAGAACTTTCAAAACAAGGGAAATAATGCCGATGGTGACACTATTCAAATCGCTAGTGCTCCCTCACTTAGAATACTGCTCAGTGCTGACGGCCCCGTTCAGGGCAGGAGAAATAGCAGAGCTGGAACAAATCCAGAGATCGTTTACGGCTCACATTGAGCCATTGAAACATCTAAATTATTGGGAACGCCTTCAAGTCTTGAACATGTACTCATTGGAGCGGAGGAGAGAGAGATACATGATAATATATACATGGAAAGTACTTGAGGGCCTGGTCCCAAATCTGCACACTGCCATAACAACATACTGGAGTGAGAGATATGGGAGAAAGTGTAAAATAAACCCAGTGAGGAGCAGGGGTGCGGTGGGGACAATACGGGAGCACTGTATTAACATCCGGGGTTCCAGACTATTCAACATCTTACCAGAAGATATCCGAAACACGGCTGGAACCAGTGTAGAAGCCTTCAAGAGGAAACTGGACAAATATCTTCACCAGGTGCCAGATCAACCAGGCTGTGATGGATATGTGGGGCAGCGGGCCTCCAGCAGCAACAGCCTGGTTGACCAGGCAAGCACCAGACGAGCCTGGCCCATGGCCGGGCTCAGAGAGTAGATACTCTCGAAACTCTTCAAAGGTATATCAAAGGTATGAATTCCATGTATTCTTAATATGTGATATCAAACCTTGCCAACATTTATGTTGATAGAGTTTGGCATCACTCATGACAAATTTATGTGGGTTGTCAATATTAATTCTGTTTAACGTCTCGCTGAAGTCTGTGTTTTTATTTATTCCATAGTGGTGGCAAGAATAGGAAGGGGAAATATTTGGGTAGTAAAGAGGCATGTAAAAGGTTGTGAGTGGACAGTAGGTCGGTAATCTTACAACTCTGGGTGTTTTACTGATTCCTCTGTATTTCACTAATTTCACTGTTGTCGTCGGTGAATGTTCTACCTTCCTTAAGCAAAGTCCCAGTCCCTACCACCCCCCTCCCCACTAGTGTAGCCGGAGGCTGGGGTTCATATATAATTCGTGGGTACGAGGCAGGGGCAAGCAGCGGCTTCTCCTCCCCCGCTCTCAACTCATTATTATTAACTCATGAGGTCGACATACCATCCATGCCCTGCCGAGGTCTTGGCATCAGCTGAAGGTCAGAAGGTGATTCGTGTTGGGTCACCCAGGGCGCTCTAGTGTGTGCCCCAGAGTGTGACCTGGAGTAAGGGCTGCAACACGCATCAGTATTGTAACCACCAGAAGCATCAACAGCAGCAGTGCTACCAAGATGATAATGATGACAGTGACGATGTTGATGCTGGTGATCACCAGTATATGAGACTGACGATCATATACCATGTTCAGGCAATTTTAAAATGATTTCTAAGGATTGTTCACTTACAAATAACTATAATAATATATTTGTTTTATAAATTATTGCTCGAGGTATTGATTTACAATAAGATTTATGAAGAAGGTAATTAGTTTTTCCATCGAAACATTGATATCCTATGTTAAAAGAAGCTACTATATGTCCAGGTAGAGAAACAGTATCGTCACACCGTGTAAGATGACCTCATCAGGATTCTTGAGTCTAGCGACTTTCTTGATACCATTCAGGATTGCTTTTTAAAACAGTTTGTGACAGAACCAACTAGAGGAAATAACTGCTTGACTTGGTTCTTGCCAACAAGGAATCATTAATCTTCAGGTTAATGATGAGCTTGGGGAAAGCGATCAGAAATCCCCTAGGTCGATCCTTAGCGCACTCTGCTCACACTCTGAGGTCCGGAGATCGAATCTCCTCAGGTACAGCTGGAAAATATTAGGGACGTGTTTCCATAAGACACCTGCTGTCCCTGTCCCTGTTCACCCATCAGTTTAAAATGGGTACCTGGGTGTTAGTCGACTGGTGTGAGTCGCATCCTGGGACAAAACTGACCTAATTTGCCCGAAATGCTCAGCATAACAAGGGGCTTTCTTTATAGTAGTATGTCATTGATGTCAGCTAGGCCTGTATACCATGTACATGTACTTGTAGTAAATAATGAATATTATTATTATTATTATTATTATTATTATTATTATTTTATTATTATCATCATCATGGAATTACCCTAATAACTACAATCAAGTCTCTGTCCTTGACTTCCGCTTGGCCGATTTCATAGGACTGCGAAATTACCTGGGTGGGTTGAACTGGAATGACCTGACTATGGGTCAGGTAGGTGGTGATGGCTGCCAAAATGACTACTTATGTTCCTAATAGGGAAATTAGATCAAGCAAAAATGATTCAAAATAGATAAACAATAGATTAAAACATACCACTGGTCAAAAGAGATAGGCATTTACAGGCGAATCAAAACAGGAGAGGGGCAGTTAAGAAATAAATATTTTCAATTAAAGAAATAAAAAAGGGAATAAGAAAAGCAAAAATAGATTATGAGGTTAAAGTTGCCAGGGATTCGAAGATTAACCCAAAAAGTTCCTTTCAGGTTTACAGAAGTAAGATTAGGGACAAAATAGGCTCACTCAACAGTTACTCAGGTCAGCTCACGGACAGTGATAAGGAAATGTGTAGAATTTTTAACACTTATTTTCTCTCAGTTTTTACGCAGGAAGATACTAGTGAAATTCCAGAAATAATAAACTATGTTGAACAAAACGAAAATAAGTTATGCACGATCGAAATCACTAGTGACATGGTTCTCAGACAAATTTATCAATTAAAACCCAACAAATCTCTACAAACTGGCAAAGGCCTCTTGCATTGTTCCTCCTTTCTTATGGTGTATGTTCTTATTTCCTGTGTTCTTATGTTCTTAAGTTCTATACCTATCACAAAGCAGGAGACAAGTTCTTAGCTTGAACTATAGACTAATAAGCCTAACCTCTGTAGTGGGAAAATTGATGGAATCTATAATTGCTCAGGCTGTTCAAAGTCACTTTGAAAGACATAAATTGATTAATGAATCTCAGCACGGTTTTCCAAATGGACGTTCCTGTCTTACGAATTTATTAACCTTTTTCACTAAAGTATTTGAGGTAGTAATGAATATGATATTCAGTAAGGTGCAGTAGTCGGTGGAGTGGCAGATGCAGTTTAACATAGACAAATGCAAAGTTCTAAGCGTTGGAAGGGGTAAATATCTATGATACTTATAAACTAAATAATGTAGATCTTAATATCACTGATTGCAAAAAAAGTTTTTTGGAGTTCTGGTTAGCGTAATATAAAGCTAAGACGACAGTGGTAAGTATTCGAAATAAAGCGAATAGAATTATTGGGTTCATATCAATAAGTATAAATAACAGGAGTCCTCAGGTTGTTTTTCAACTCATATATCTTTGGTTAGGCCTTATTTAGATTTGCTGCACAGTTCTGGTCAGTATTACAGAATGGATATAAATGCACTGGTAAACGTACAAAGGAGGATGATTTGATCCCATGTATCAGAGATCTTCCCTACGATGATAGACTGAGGCACTCTCTAGAAAGACGTAGAATTAGGGGGATATGATTGAGGTGTATAAATTAAAATAGGAATAAAAAAAGGGATGTAAATAACGTGCTAAAAAATATCTTACCGAGACGGGACTCGTAGTAGTGGTTTTAAGTTGGAAAAATTTAGATTCAGAAAGGATAGAGGAAAGCACTGGTTTGGTAATAGAGTTGTGAATGAGTGGAACAAACTCCAGAGAAGCGTCATTGAAGCTAAAACATTTTGTAATTTTAAAATTAGGTTAGATAAATACATGGGTGGGTGTGAGTTGGACTTGACTAGCTTGTGCTAATAGGTTCTTCCTTCTGCTGCACTGCTCCTTCATTCTTATGTTCTTAAGAGATCTCAGCTGACCTCTAGTGATCTGACCATTGTAGACTGTAGGGTTGACCGCCATTTCCTGTTCCCCCTACAGTTGTTTAGCCACAGATTACCGTGCTAAAATTAAATTCTCCTTCTGACAACTTTACCAGAAGAATCATCTCATTCAATTTCCTCTGGCCGATTATTTGCACATATGGGAACCAGTCGGGGGGAAACCCACCTGGAGCCTCCCTATCTTGACTTCTCTTTTAGCTACTCCTAATCCGCCATATTTCCGTCATAACTATGTCACTTCTTTTTTTTAATAGTTTAGTGGGCACGGCATTATTTGTGCTAGTTTAGCTGCCCGACTAAATTAGTTGGGGTAGTCGTCGGGGAACAAGTCGGATCACGTGGTTGGTGCTGTTTCTACGTCTTCGTTAAGCTTATCTCTTGTTGCACTCAAAGACACACCCTTACCCCCTTTTATATCTGTCCCCCCCCTTCCCTCCCCACACCAACACACACACACACACACACACACACACACGCCCCCGTGGCAGTGGTAAAGCTCTCCTTCACGCACGGAGGGCGGGTCAATTCCCGGTGGGGCAGAAACATTTCGAAGTGTTTCCTTACACACACACACACATACAACAGGCCCATGTCTAATTGACATGTGCCTAGGACAAAATGGCAACTAACTAACTAACACACACACACACAATATATATATATATATATATATATATATATATATATATATATATATATTGTGTGTGTGTGTGTGTGTGTTGTGTGTGTGTGTGTGTGTGTGTATTAAAAAAATATGATGTTGTGTTCTTATAGAAGAAAAATATGTACTGAAAGTCCAAGTTCTTTCAAATTCAGTTATAAAATATGGGAAAAATGGCA
>WNWK01056767.1:0-10921 GCA_009830355.1 Cherax destructor
ACTCAGATGAATCACAGGGATGTTAGGAAGTATTTCTTCAGTCACAGAGTGGTCAGTAAATGGAATAGTTTGGGAAGCGATGTAGTGAAGACAGGTTCCATTCATAGCTTTAAGAAGAGGTATGATAAAGCTCATAGCGCAGAGAGTGACCCAGTAGCGGCCAGTGAAGAGGCGGGGGCCAGGAGCTATGATTCGACCCCTGTAACCACAACTAGGTGAGTACACACACACATGTGGTAATGCTTTATTTACAGGAAGCAAAGTCAGGGTATTTTTCCAGAATGGTCTGTAATATACCACTGTGGTATATTACTTCGACATATCTTGAACATTTCTGAGCGAGTTGTCTCTGAATTCATTAATTTTATCGCACTCCAGTACATAATGACGCAGGGTGTGACAATAGTCCATCTACCCCTTCTTTGAAAGCATACAACTTAGTCAATTTATCAGTTCTATCATGCATCTCAAGACCAATGTGTGATGGAATCCACAGCATGTGCACTCTGACTCTACTATCAACAATCTTACCATACCTGTGTCTGGCTTCTGACACAAGCATGCCACAATTTATACTTAATGAGTTTAGAGCATTTATGGATGGCAGAGAATCAGTTACAATTAAAGTGTCAACCTTAGATACATGGACGCATTTGAGTGCAAAGAGGATGGCAAACAGTTCTCTCTGAAGTATAGAGGCCCAGTTATTGATGCGTGCTCCAATTTCTTTAAGAGAGCCATCACTCTGTGTGACAACAGCAGCACTACCAGCTGCACTAGTGGATTGGTGAACAGAACAATCAACATAAATAATTTGTGAGAGAGTGTGCTGTGTGACTAAGTTGTCAATACAGCTTAAGGCATCATGTTTGGCTTCAAGGTGAAGCTTTGGTTGTGATTTAAGAAGTAGTTTGGGGGGAAATGGAGGGATGGTAGTTTGGAATGGGGTAATATTCCATGGAGCGGAGAAGTGCCGCTGTTGCCTTACTTGCCACAGATCATGTATCTGATTCATGCGGAGGTCGGTTCCAGATTTTTCGATCCATCTGAAGGGATGTTCACCAGTGCTGAGGAAAGTTTGGAGGGCTTCTGTGCAGGGGTTTGAATGGGCTTGCCTGAGCATATTAACCCCACCCAAAACATCCTTAACCATGTACTAGCCCCATGTCAGGATCTGGGGTTGATAAACTCTACTGATAAAACAAAGATACTCGACAGAGAGGCACAGTTCGCCAGATCCAGTTGCATGATGGGTCTCTTCTAGAATATGTAAACAGATACAGGTATCTAGGCTTTGAGGTCCCACTACTTGGACCTGTTGTAACGAGAGCTAAGTGCTGAGAGCACTTAGAGGTGCTAATGTTAAAATTGTGAAAATGATGTATCTTGCTTATATTAGATCATTGGTTGATTATGCTGCGCCACTACTTGCTCTTGTGTCTGACTGGAAGCTTGGAGGGCTGGAAAAACTGCAGAACAAAGCAATGAGGATCATTTTAGGATGCCCTCGTACTGCCAAAATTTCAAATATACAGAAAGAACTTGATATTCCAAGCATCAGAGATCGTGTTACTGAAAGTATGTTACATCTGCATTCTACGGCCCTTACAGTCCTTTTGCATCTTTTCAATCTGCCATTGTACTACCGTTTTCCAAACCAGGCACCTCGGGGCTTGATACCTCTCACTATCGTTCCATTGCCCTGACCAGTGTGGTCTGCAAGGTGATGGAACGATTGGTGAATAGACGTCTGATATGGTCCTTGGAGACTCACAATAGTCTTTGCCCTCATAAATATGGCTTTCACAAGTGCTGCTCTACTTTGGACTCCTTGCTCCACTTAGATACGTGTGTGCAAAATGTCTTTGCTAACAAACACTCCATCCTAGCAGTCTTTTTTGATCTCGAGAAGGCATATGACACCACTAGGAGGTACAACATTTTACCCCAAGTCCATTCCTTAGGCCTCTGTGGTAATCTACCAACCTTCCTTGCTGCTTTATTATCTGACAGACATTTTTGTGTCCGTGTTGGTGCCTCACTTTTCTCAGACATTGTTCAAGCTGAGGGAGTCCCACAAGGTTGTGTCTTTAGCACTACCCTTTTTCTCTTAGCTGTAATTGACTTACCTTCTGTTCTTCCATCGTATATTTGGTCGTCACTTTATGTGGATGAGTTTGCTATAGCTTACTCAGGCGCTGACTGTTGCCTGGTAACAGCCTCAATTCAAGATGTGATTGATGGAGATTCGCAATGGACCACTTCCCATGGCTTTTAAATTTCTAGTACCAAAACCCATTTCATTACCTTCACTAGATGTAGTCTTATCCCAGTATTACGTATTACAGAATGTGATACTGTCAAGTTTCTTGACCTCTTTGATCGCCGGTTGACATGGAAGCCTCACATTTCCTCTTTGCAGGCAGCTTGTTATGGTTGGATGAATCTTTAAAATTCTTGGCATCGTTCATGGGAAGCAGATCGCCGGACTCTCCTCCGTTAGCATTCCACTCTAGTCTTGTCCAAGCTGGATTATGGCGACCAAGTTTATTCTGCGGTTTCTCCTACAACTCTTTCTAAGTTAGATCCCCTTCATCATCAAGGTCTATGTTTATGCCTTGGTGCCTTTCGTTCCTCCCCTGTTGAAAGCCTCTATGCTGATGCAAATGTTCCTTCCTTACTGATTGTCATGATGCTCATTGTCTTCATTACTTTGTCCATGCTCATGACCTTTGTGTTTCTTCTACATATAGGTTGGTCTCAGACGTTAGTAGAAGCCCATTGTTCGGCGCCTCTGCCTACTCCGACCATGTTACCTTCGTCTTCACTCACTCTGGTCTTCTCTCCAGTTGCCTCCCATGTATGTTCATTTAGCGTCTGCCTTTTCCCTTTACCCTTGAGATGTTCTGATGGTTCGTGTCTGTTCCCCCCTACTTCCATGCACCAAAGCTCTCCTGCCTATGTCTGCTTCTCGCTCACTTCCGGTCACTTGCTCATGCCATCGCTGTTTATACAGATGGTTCTAAATCTTCTGACGGTGTTGGGTTTGCAGCAGTATTCCCTGACGATGTTGTCCTAGGTCATATGTTAAACTCTGCCAGTATTTTTACTGCCGAGTTTTATGCCATCCTCATAACGCTTCTTCGTGTTACATTTATGTCGCCTTCGACGTTTGTGATCATTTCAGATTCCCTCAGTGCTTTACAAGCCATTAAATAATTTGATTCCCCTCATTCATTAGTCCTTCGTATTCAACTATGGTTGCACCATGTGGCAAGCAAAAACAAAGATGTCGTTTTCTGTTGGGTTCCTGGACACATTGATGTGCAGGGCAATGAGCAAGCGGATGCTGCTGCATGGTCAGCAGTGCATGATCTTCAGGTTTCCTATAGAGGTATTCCGTTCAGAGATTGTTTTCCAGTCATCTCGGCCCGTCTTCACAGCCCTTGGCAGGAACGGTGGTCAGGCATGCACCATAACAAAGTGCACACTATTAAACCTCTTTTAGGTTTGTGGCCATCTTCTTAACACCGTTGCAATACTCGGGAGACTGCTCTCTACTGGTTCCACATAGCCCATACTCACCTTACCCATGGGTATCTCGTGGAACGACACCCTATTCCTCTCTGTGATGTTTATTGGGTCCCTATTTTGGTTCTTCACTTTCTTGTCAATTACTTGGTTTACCAGCGAGCTCACAGAATTTACCTCCAATGACGCAGCCGCCCTACTGCTCTTACCTTCCTGCAGACGGCACTGCCTTTGACTTACAATCACTTTTTGACTTTCTGTCAGCACCTGCTTTACTGCACGAACTTTGACACACAGCCCTCAGCCTTCCTTCCAGCTTTTTTCTCCCCTCACCTTTGATCTCCTCTCCATCTAGCTGTTTATAACCTCAGCACTATTTTCTGCCCTACAGTGCTGTATGACCCTTGTCGGTTTAGCGCTTTCTTTGATTATAATAATAATAATTGTGGTGGGTATCCAACCGCCCTCTCTTTTGTCCACAGAGGTGGTTCAGTAGATGTGAGGTTGGTATCCTGGATTGCTAGTATACTGGCATGAAGGGTAGGGTTTGGCATGGGTTCCATGCCATATCTAATCTATTGGCTGCACTGAGGCCCTCTTGGACATGAAGGGGGATTTGCAGCCCTTTTATTCCTCCTTTTTTCTTTTCCTTTCCTTTTTTTCTAAAAACAAAAAGAAAGAAGAGACCTAACCAAGGAGTCCAAAATCTATGAAACTACTCCTCCTGGGCTCTTTTCTGCTGCAGCACCCCCTTACATCCCTGCCTTGTTACTGGACCATTTTTCTAATGTCCCTGTTTCTTCTGCAGGCGACATTTTGTCACACGCTCCCAATACTGAGGCTCAGCCTGACTCCTTTGACACATCCGACCTCTGCACTTTGACCATAATTCCGGCTTCTCTCCATTCAGTGCAATGGTTTTCAGATTGTCTGCCCTCCTCAAAACAGACCACCCCCTGGTCCTGCATCTAAATGATGGCAACATTTCTCAGATGACACTGCTTTGAATGTCTCTCACTCTACTCAGAAAAGACCACCATGACACTCACTCCCTTTACACCCTAGGCATCAAAGTACATAATGGACTAAGTTTTTCACTCTCAACCCACATCTGTCACTGACTCTGATTATAGTATCAGCAAGGCACTCATGTGCTATGTTAGTCAAAATATTTCATTTTATGCTCTTAAGAGTGATTCACGCTGTGAAGGTTGTTGAATCTCCTTCTTATAAAAATTATAAAAATAGAGAAACAATAATAACAATGAAAATAATCACTTTATTTAAATAGAAAGTTTATGAAAATAATAAATACTTAAACATGAATATCAAAATCCTATCTTAAAGAAAATGAAAAATAGATAAATAAAACTTTTAATCAAAGCAGCTAATATATACAGATAGAAGTGGGTATATGAACGTGTCGATGTTCTTGACACAAGCTCTGATTGTCCCTTGTTCTCTGAACTCCTTGCTTCTGGTGTTGTCGGATCGACGGAGGTTTCCACCGTCACTCAGTTGACAGATGTTTCCAAATCCCTGTTGAAAACCGACACCAAAGGACTCAGGTGTTGTGGTGAAGTGGTTTGGGTTTGGGTTCTAGTGGAACCACAATTGAAGGGTAACAATTGGAGATTGTAAAATGTCGTCTCTCAGCAATAATGCAGACGCTCCTTCTAACACCCTGGGTGTTGTGCCAGATGACCCGAGCTGGTACATACGGCTGTAAAAATGATCAAGACATAATTACTCACCACTCTCATAATCACTCTCATAGTAGGCATAAGGCCTTTAAAAGAAATGGTGAGACTGTAACAAATTACTTTACAATAAGGCAAGGCACAAGAACATAATGAAGTCTCTCAAATATATATAAGAGTGAAGCTCTTAAATAAAATGATTTTTTTAAATTTTATTATAAAAAATATATAACAGTACATAAATAATAAGATATTTACAAACTGTGCTTCACTATTGCTTCCTGAGCAACAAAATACAAAGTAAACCGAAAACAATTACCATCCCACTTATGGTGTCTCACTGTATTTCATGACAACGCAAGAGTCTAATGACTGTATATCATTAACAAGAAAACCTGAACAACAATTATATAAATACAAATCCATTATTACATGAATCAAAACAATGATGTCATATACTTCAATAAAGCCATGGAACCTACATAATATCTATAATATATCTATTAACCATCACGATACATTATACCTCCACTCAACTCATGATAATATTACAATCACTCCTTGAAAACATTCATAATAATATAGTGAGAGAGTACATCACACTGGGACAATATACCGTGACAACGTAGCCTAAACCCTACAATCATCCCCAAAGGTAAACCCAAGAATACCAATGACTATATTACAGTAACACAAAAACAAACATTATATAATAAGAATTGTACATTACAATAATCAAAATATCATTTCTTATTCTTCCATAAAGCCAATGCTCATATAAATTAATGCATTATCCATACATAATTCCATAATATATACAATTTGTCTTATCAATATAAACAAAAGTAAAGCCGCAACCGTGACCACTCCGCTTGTTGTGTTCTCACAATTGCATGAAATTCTAGATTGTTTAAATACTGTTCATCATTAACACTCAACACTGAACAACAGTGATATAAAAGCCGAAACATTAGTGCATTAATCTAAAACAATGATGTCATAACCAACAGTAAGTTAGAGAACCAATACTATATCTATAATATATTTATTTGACTAAAGGTAGTAGGTTGGTAGACAGCAACCACCCAGGGAGGTACTACCGTCCTGCCAGGTGACTGTGAAACAGAAACCTGAAACTGTTTTACATGATGGTAGGATTGCTGGTGTCTTTTTCTGTCTCATAAACACGCTGGATAACAGGTATATCTAGCTACTTCTACTTCACTTTAGGTCACACTACACAGGCATGCACATGCATATATATACATACACACATCTAGGTTTTTCTTCTTTTTCTTAATAGCTCTTGTTCTTTTTATTTTCTCTATTGTCCATGGGGAAGTGGAAAAGAATCTTTCCTCCGTAAGCAATGCGTGTCGTAGAGGCGACTAAAATGCCGGGAGCAATGGGCTAGTAACCCCTTCTCCTGTACAAATTTACTAAAAAGAGAAGAAGAAAACTTTATAAAACTGGGTTGTTTGAATGTGCGTGGATGTAGTGCGGATGATAAGAAGAGATGATTGCCGATGTTATGAATGAAAAGAAGTTGGATGTCCTGGCCCTAAGCGAAACAAAGCTGAAGGGGTAGGCGAGTTTCAGTGGGGAGAAATAAATGGGATTAAATCAGGAGTATCTGAGAGAGTTAGAGCTAAGGAAGGGTAGCAATAATGTTGAAGGATCAGTTATGGAAGGAAAAGAGGGAATATGAATGTGTAAATTCAAGAATTATGTGGATTAAAATAAGGGTCGGATGCGAAAAGTGGGTCATAATAAGCGTGTATGCACCTGGAGAAGAGAGGAGTGTAGAGGAGAGAGAGAGATTTTGGGAGATGTTAAGCGAATGTATAGGAACTTTTGAACCAAATGAGAGAGTAATTGTGGTAGGGACCTAAATGCTAAAGTGGGAGAAACATGCAGAGAGGGTGTAGTAGGTAAGTTTGGGGTGCCAGGTGTAAATGATAATGGGAGCCCTTTGATTGAACTTTGTATAGAAAGGGGTTTAGTTATAGGTAATACATATTTTAAGAAAAAGAGGATAAATAAGTATACAAGATATGATGTAGGGCGTAATGACAGTAGTTTGTTGGACTATGTATTGGTAGATAAAAGACTGTTGAGTAGACTTCAGGATGTACATGTTTATAGAGGGCCACAGATATATCAGATCACTTTTTAGTTATAGCTACAGTGGGAGTAAAAGGTAGATGGGATACAAGGAAAATAGAATCAGTAAGTAAGAGAGAGGTGAAGGTTTATAAACTAAAAGAGGAGGCAGTTAGGGTAAGATATAAACAACTATTGGAGGATAGATGGGCTAGTGAGAGTGTAGGCAATGGGGTCGAAGAGGTATGGGGTAGATTTAAAAATGTAGTGTTAGAGTGTTCAGCAGAAGTTTGTGGTTACAGGCGAGTGGGTGTGGGAGGGAAGAGGAGCGATTGGTGGAATGATGATGTAAAGAGAGTAGTAAGGGAGAAAAAGTTAGCATATGAGAGGTTTTTACAAAGTAGAAGTGATGCAAGGAGGAAGAGTATATGGAGAGAAAAGAGTGGTGAAGCAATGTAAAAGAGAGCAAATGAGAGAGTGGGTGAGATGTTATCAGCAAATTTTGTTGAAAATAAGAAAAAGTTTTGGAATGAGATTAATAAGTTGAGGAAGCCTAGAGAACAAATGGATTTGACAGTTAAAAATAGGAGAGGAGAGTTATTAAATGGAGAGTTAGAGGTATCGGAAGATGGAGAGAATATTTTGAGGAGTTGTTAAATGTTGATGAAGACAGGAAGCTGTGATTTCGTGTGTAGGGCAAGGAGGAATAACATCTTGTAGGAGTGTGGAAGAGCCAGTTGTGGGTGTAGGGAAGTTCGTGAGGCAGTGGGTAGAATGAAAGGGGTAAGGCAGCTGGGATTGATGGGATAAAGATAGAAATGTTAAAAGCAGGTGGGGATATAGTTTTGGAGTGGTTGGTGCTATTATTTAATAAATGTATGGAAGAGGGTAAGGTACCTAGGAATGGCAGAGAGCGTGTATTGTTCCTTTGTATAAAGGCAAAGGGGACAAAGAGAGTGCAAAAATTATAGGGGAATAAGTCTGCTGAGTGTACCTGGTAAAGTGTATGGTAGAGTTATTATTGAAAGAATTAGGAGTAAGACAGAAAGCAGGATAGCAGATGAACAAGGGGCTTTAGGAAAGGTAGGGGTGTGTAGACCAAGTGTTTACAGTGAAACATATAGGTGAACAGTATTTGGATAAGGGTAAAAATGTTTTGTGGCATTTATGGATTTGGAAAAGGCGTATGATAGGGTAGATAGGGGGCAATGTGGCACATGTTGCAGGTGTATGGAATAGGAGGAAGATTACTGAAAGCAGTGAAGAGTTTTTATGAGGATAGTGAGGCTCAGGTTAGAGTGTGTAGGAAGGAAGGGACTATTTCCCAGTAAAAGTGGGCCTTAGACAAGGATGTGTGATGTCACTGTGGTTGTTCAATATATTTATAGATGGGGTTGTAAGAGAAGTGAATGCTAGGGTCTTGGCAAGAGGTGTGGGACTAAAAGATAAAGAAGCAAATACAAAGTGGAGTTGTCACAGTTGCTTTTGCTGATGACACTGTGCTTTTGGGAGATTCTGAAGAGAAGTTGCAGAGGTTGGTGGATGAATTTGGTAGGGTGTGTAAAAGAAGAAAATTGAAAGTGAATATAGGAAAGAGTAAGGTGATGAGGATAACAAAAGAATAGGTGACGAAAGACTGGATATCAGATTGGAGGGAGAGAGTATGGAGGAGGTGAATGTATTCAGATATTTGGGAGTGGACATGTCAGCAGATGGGTCTATGAAGGATGAGGTGAATCATAGAATTGATGAGGGAAAAGGGTGAGTGGAGCACTTCGGGGTCTGTGGAGACAAAGAACTTTGTCCATGGAAGTAAAGAGGGAATGTATGAGAGTATAGTTATACCAACGCTCTTATATGGGTGTGAAGCATAGGTGACGAATGTTGCAATGAGGAGAAGGCTGGAGGCAGTGGAGATGTCATGTCTGAGGTCAATGTGTGGTGTGAATATAATGCAGAGAATTCGGAGTTTGGAAATTAGGAGGAGGTGCGGGATTACCAAAACGATTGTCCAGAGAGCTGAGGAGGGTTGTTGAGGTGGTTTGGACATGTAGAGAGAATGGAACGAGACAGAGTGACTTCGAGAGTGTATAAATCTGTAGTGGAGGAAGGCGGGGTAGGGGTCGGCCTAGGAAAGGTTGGAGGGAGGGTAAAGGAAGTTTGTGTGTGAGGGGCTTGGACTTCCAGCAAGCATGTGTGAGCGTATTTCATAGGAGTGAATGGAGGCATATGGTTTTTAATACTTGACGTGCTGTTGGAGTGTGAGCAAAGTAACATTTATGAAGGGATTCAGGGAAACCTGCAGGCCGGACTTGAGTTCTGGAGATGGGAAGTACAGTGTCTGCACTCTGAAGGAGGGGTGTTAATGTTGCAGTTTTATAACTGTAGTGTAAAGCACCCCTCTGGCAAGACAGTGATGGAGTGAATGATGATGAAAGTTTTTCTTTTTCGGGCCACCCTGCCTTGGTGGGAATCGGCCGATGTGTTAATAAAAAAAAAATAAAAAAAAAAATATTTATTTGACATCACAATACTTTATGCCTCCACACAACTCGTGATAATGTCACCATCACGCCCCGAGACATCCATAATAATATAATGACAATGTTATCACACTAGTACAATATATGACGTCAGATTAGCCTATCTTCAAGCAGGCACTGGACAGGCACCTAAAGTCGGTACCTGACCAGCTAGGCTGTGGTTCGTACGTTGGACTGCGTGCAGCCAGCAGTAGCAGCCTGGTTGATCAGGCTCTGGTCCAACATGAGGCCTGGTCACGGACCGGGCCGCGGGGGCGTTGACCCCTGGAATTCTCTCCAGGTAAACCCTACAATCATCCCCAAGAGTGTCGATGTCTATTTAACAGTAACACAAGAACTAATATTATATAATAATATTATATTACAATAATCAAAAGATCAGTTCATACACTTTCATAAAGCCTATGACCATTTTAAAGAATGCATTAACCGTACATACTTCCTTAATATATTTAATATGTCTTATCAATAAAGGAAACTTTGTACCCTGGAATATCACCTCTTAACAACTGAAACTCTTACAATATTGGTAGCAAAAATATCGTCTGATCCATTTGTTTCCCAACACATTAAAGCAATATAACATCATTTAATTACACCATTTAAAGGAACGAGCCTTGGCAGTTCCTAAAAGAAACATGACTTGAAAACTGTAAATCATTAATAACACATCCTCTCAACACTTCCGGAAACCCCCGCTGGCGTACTCCATTTCCTTGAACAAGTCCTTCGTCACCTCATAATGTTAGTATGGTCCATTCTGATACACACTTTCATCCTCCTATTCCTATACTCCTCTTCCGCGTCAGTTGTCTTTACCCCATCTCTCAATAACAAGAGAATGTTAGTCTCCAGTCTTCCGCCCTCCCCCAGTATCATACTGCTAGACTCCTAGAAACACATGCAACACAACATCTACCCCCACCCTACCTACTCCTATCCCACAATGAATCCAGTCCATTCCAACACTACGTTTAATCTACCTGTAGTCTACCTGGAGAGAATTTCAGGGTCAACGCCCCGCAGCCCGGTCCGTGACCAGGC
>WNWK01056768.1:0-10921 GCA_009830355.1 Cherax destructor
CATAAAAAATCTTAAATGGGCTGCAGAAAACAATATGAAGTTCAATGATGAGAAATTTCAATTCTCAGATATGGAAACGTGAAGAAATTAAAATTCAGGAGTACAAAACTAATTCCAACCACCAATGGCGAAAAACTAATGTCAAAAAACCGGGAGTGATCATGTCAGAGGATCTCACCTTCAAGGACCATAACAATGTAGCAATTGCATCTCTGAAAAATGACAGGATGGATAATGAAAACCTTCAAAACCAGGGATCCAAAGCCCATGTTGAAATTTACAAAATCGCTTGTTCTATCTAGGCTGGAATATTGCCCCTCTGCACTTTCCGGGGAAGTACTGACCGAAAATGGGAGAACCCACCGCACGCATAAGTGCGATAAACCACCTCAACTACTGGGAACGCTTGAAGTTCCTAAACCTGTACTCTCTAGACATGAGGCGGGAGAGATACATTATTATATACACATGGAAAATTTCGAGGGCTTGGTACCAAACTTGCACACAAAAATCACTCCGTCGAAAGCAAAGACTCGGCAGGGATGTAACATCCCCCAATGAAAGCAGGGTGCCACTAGCACGTTTAGAGACAACACAATAAGTGTGGGGGCCCAAGATTGTTCAACTGCCTCCCAGCCATCAGGGGATTACCAACAAGCCCCTGGCTGTCTTCAAGCAGGCACTGGACAGGCACCTCAAGTCGGTACCTGATTATCGGGCTGTGGTTCGTACGTTGGACTGCGTGCGGCCAACAGTAACAGCCTGGTTGATCAGGCTCTGGTCCAACAGGAGGCCTATCACGGGACCGGCCGTGGGCGTTGACCCCTGAAATTCTCTCCAGGTAGACTCAGGTAGACACAGGAGGGCCCGGGTTCGATTCCCGGCGGGGTGGAAACATTTCAACGTGTTTCCTTACACCTGTTGTCATGTTCACCCTAGCAGCAAATGGTACCTGGGTGTTAGTCGACTTTGTGTGGGTGCATCCTGGGGACAAGATTGAGGACCCAATGAAAATAAGACAGACAGTCCTCGATGACACACTGACTTTCTTGGGTTATCCTGGGTGGCTAACCCCAGGGTTAAAAATCCGAAGAAAATCTTATCTACAGAGGATATCCTAGAAGTGTTGAAGGAAGGTACAGGGGATATCCTAGGAAGGGTTGAAGGGAGGTACAGGGGATATATTAGGAAGGGTTGAGGGAGGTACAGGGGATGTATTAGGAAGGGTTGAGGGAGGTAAGGGATATATTAGGAAGGGTTGAATGAGGTATACAGGGGATATATAAGGGAGGGTTGAAGGAAGGGTGTGAGTGATATTTTAAGACATAAGTCTTAAGTATTCAACAGTTGTGTATGTTGGTAATGTTTGTGTTGGTAATGACAGGTACAGGGACCATTAAGAAGGCCCTGGACACCATCACCACAGAGACAGGTGCCACAGCTGCCCCGTTCTCAGGGAGACTCACCCACCACCATCATGGAAAAGTTATGAAAATTTCTTGTAAATCCCTCTGGAGACATTAACTGTAAGTTGAAAGTCTTTGTTTGTTTTCATGTTATACAATATTAATCATGATAACATGATCAAAGATTTTCATTCTTAAAATTACTTACTTTCTTATTCCTATAATATGGTAACAAACCTGCTTCCTAACTTATTTATACTCAACTTTTCACAATGTTTTGACTGACGGGTTATTCTAATATTCCTTACAGTTGTCATAGTCACAAAAATAGACATTATATTAACTAAACCAACTGAACCTCCTCTCCAACTCTCTGAAACAGTAAATAAACTGAATGACTTCTTCTCCCCATAGTATTAAATCTAGTCAAAAAGTTGTGAACTCTCAAGCCCAGTTTAGTGATTACCTAACTGATAACTATCACACTTCCCTCTACCTATTCCAAAATAATTCTACGTAGGTTACTTCTATAATAAAGTCACTAACAAAGCTCAAAGCTAAGTTAATGTATCACCACTGATATATTAGAAAGTTGTTCATGTGTTATTCAACTATTGAACAGTAAGGCCCCACTTATAACAGGTTAAGTTCCAGGCTGTCGCCAGAAAGCAGACATTGCTGGAAAGCAGAATACCATTTTTCACTTATAAATGCATACAAATGCCAGATAACAAGTTTACACTAACATATATTAAGCTAACAGTAGAAATAGGCATTATAAACAATAAAAAGTAAAATACACACACAGTAGTACAGTGAAACCCCAGTTTCAGCCACCCAGTATCAGCAGCTTCGAGTTTCGGTCACTTTTTGGCCCAATTTGCCCGACTTTCGGCCAGCGTACCAGACCTGTCCGCTTGCCCGTGCTTGCACGCCTCGCCTCACAGGTGCCGTGAGCCAGTCTAGTGTTGTTTACCCTTGAGTGAACATTACCCTGCGTACTTATCCAAACATTTCTCAATAAATTCATTGTGTGTATTGAATGTTTATTAATTGTTACTGAAATAAGTCACCATGGGTCCAAAGAAGCTTCTAGTGGCACCCCTGTGGTAAAAAGTGAGAACACCATAGAACTGAAGAAGGAGATAGCAGAAAAATATGAGAGTGGTGTATGTTTGGGAGCTTGCAAGGATGTGCGGAAAAAAAAAATACTATCACTTCTATCCTGGCAAAGAGAAAAGAACTCAAGGAAGCTGATATTCGAAAGGTGTTGACATTTTTGCCAAAAATAGATCACAAACAGTGGAAGAGGTTGAGAAGTTGTTGATATGGTGGATAAACAATAAACAGATAGCAGGTGATAGTATTTCCGATGCCATCATATGTGAAAAGGCAAGGCAGTTGCACACAGATGTTGTCAAGAAAATGCCTGGAACCAGTGCTGATGTTAGTGAGTTCAAGGCCAGCAGACGCTGGTTTGACAGATTTAAGATCAAGAAATAAGTGAACAAAGGACCGGATTCAAATGGATTCGTTGGAAATAAGCCAAATCAGAGGAACTGTTAAAAACAACTAAATACAGTAGAACGTCATTTAGCACGATAGTTACGTTCCTGAAAAAGTGTGTTAGATAATTTCGTCTTAAATAATTAACAGAACTTATGGGAAAAATAGGGTTACGTGTTTGAGAGTCCCCAAAAGCCAAACAAGTTTTTTAGACCAACATATCTTGCAAAAATTGAAGCGAATATGTAATTTTAGTTCATTGTCATGATCTATTACTGCTTAAGACTACAAATGCAATAGAAATAATAGTATTTCTTACCTTAAATTGTGGGTAATGATGTTTGTGGATGGTAGTGAAGAGTGGATATGGATGGTGTGGCCCTACTGAGCTGAGGTGGATATGTAATTTTAGTTCATTGTCATGATCTATTACTGCTTAAGACTACAAATGCAATAGAAATAATAGTATTTCTTACCTTAAATTGTGGGTAATGATGTTTGTGGATGGTAGTGAAGAGTGGATATGGATGGTGTGGCCCTACTGAGTTGAGGTGGATATGTAATTGTAGTGCATTGTCATGATCTATTACTGCTTAAGACTACAAATGCAATAGAAATAATAGTATTTCTTACCTTAAATTGTGGTAATGATGTTTGTGGATGGTAGTGAAGAGTGGATATGGATGGTG
Organism: Cherax destructor; assembly: GCA_009830355.1. Classification (NCBI taxonomy): domain Eukaryota; kingdom Metazoa; phylum Arthropoda; class Malacostraca; order Decapoda; family Parastacidae; genus Cherax; species Cherax destructor. The sequence goes on from WNWK01056768.1 coordinate 3,602, forward strand.
TGGCCCTACTGGGCTGAGGTGGATAGTAGAAGTTCTTGAACTGAAGTCGATGGTTGAACTGAGTGTCTAACTTTAAGTCAGTCAAGCCATTCAGTAAGTCAGTCAAGCCATTCAGTAAGTCAGTCAAGTCATTCAGTAAGTCAGTCAAGTCATTCAGTAAGTCAGTCAAGTCATTCAGTAAGTCAGTCAAGTCATTCAGTAGGTCAGTCAAGTCATTCAGTAGGTCAGTAAAGTCATTCAGTAAGTCAGTCAAGTCATTCAGTAAGTCAGTCAAGTCATTCAATAAGTCAGTCAAGTCATTCAATAAGTCAGTCAAGTCATTCAGTAAGTCAGTCAAGTCATTCAGTAAGTGAGTCAAGTCATTCAGTAGGTCAGTCAAGTCATTCAGTAGGTCAGTCAAGTCATTCAGTAGGTCAGTAAAGTCATTCAGTAAGTCAGTCAAGTCATTCAGTAAGTCAGTCAAGTCATTCAATAAGTCAGTCAAGTCATTCAGTAAGTGAGTCAAGTCATTCAGTAGGTCAGTCAAGTCATTCAGTAGGTCAGTCAAGTCATTCAGTAGGTCAGTAAAGTCATTCAGTAAGTCAGTCAAGTCATTCAGTAAGTCAGTCAAGTCATTCAATAAGTCAGTCAAGTCATTCAGTAAGTCAGTCAAGTCATTCAGTAGGTCAGTCAAGTCATTCAGTAAGTCAGTCAAGTCATTCAGTAAGTCAGTCAAGTCATTCAATAAGTCAGTCAAGTCATTCAGTAAGTCAGTCAAGTCATTCAGTCAGTCAGTCAAGTCATTCAGTCAGTCAGTCAAGTCATTCAGTCAGTCAGTCAAGTCATTCAGTCAGTCAGTCAAGTCATTCAGTCAGTCAGTCAGTCAAGTCATTCAGTCAGTCAGTCAAGTCATTCAGTCAGTCAGTCAAGTCATTCAGTCAGTCAGTCAAGTTAGTCAGTCATTCATTCAGTCAGTCAAGTCAGTCAGTCAGTCAAGTCAGTCAGTCACACAAACTTATGTTTACATCTTTTTATGTGTACAAAGTAACACTTCATTACGCCACGGTTATGTCTTGTCTAATATCTTTGTTTTCTTCGTTAATTCAAGATCAAAACACAATTCACTCTTTATTTTATTCTTCACAAACACAGCTGGCTTGTAGCCAGGACTTCTTAACGCGTATGAAATACGTACGAATGCTGGGGTCCGTGGTGGGTGGGTAAGGCGGGTGGTGTCTGCTGAACCACAACAACAGTAGTAGAAACAAGACTGCTTGTGAGAATGGTTACTTGTTTTCCTTCCCACAAACTGTAAGTAAGTTTATTCAGGTATACACAGATACAGTTACGAAGATTATCATACATGGCAGCATATGTGTAGAGAACCTAGGATAACCCAAAAAAGTCAGAGTGACAGTATTTCCATTGACTGACTTGGGTTATCCTAGGTTCTCTACACATATGCTGCTATGTATGATAATGTATGTAACTGTACTCACCTAATTGTGGTAGCAGGGGTCGAGACTCAGCTCCTGGCCCCGTGTATCTGAATAAACTTAGTTTACAGGAAGGAAAAATTCCCTTTTCCTCAAAGCATGAGGATTCTTAGGCAGTAAATAACCATGCGCTCAAAATTTTTCCCCTCCTGCCGAACCGTGTAATATCATCTTTACGTCGTGTAAGATGATAATGTGTCAAATCTTAAATCGTGCAATACCGGTAACGTGCAACATAATCTCGTGCTAAATGACGTTCTACTGTACTTCGAGAAATTATAGACTAGCTAGCTAGGAGAGTTGTCAAGTGTTGAAAGATGACCACCACCATGAAGATCTGTGTAGTCTGTAGAAAGGGTAAGGGACAAAAACAGGCCTGGATTGCTTGCAATCTCTGTGGTCAATGGTCCAATGGTATATGCAAGGATTTTCAATCAGTGACCACACTTGACATAAACTCAGAGAGATGGTTTTGGGTCTGCCCAAATAAGATACACCTGTATGAGAAAATTACATCTATATTAAAAGACAACAACACCAATAAAAGATCCTTCTTAAAAGACATGTCAGCATGGTATGACAGCTGGGGAAATAAGATGGGTGGTTTGGACGGGGCTGTCTTGACGACAGCGCTCCTGAGGGTGCTAGTGTTGTCCTGGAGGATAGTTCTCCTGAGGGTGCTAGTGTTGTCCTGGAGGGCGGTGCTCCTGAGGGTGCTAGTGTTGTCCTAGAGGACAGTGCTCCTGAGGGTGCTAGTGTTGTCCTGGAGGATAGTTCTCCTGAAGGTGCTAGTGTTGGATATGGAACAAGGGGATGCTAGCAATAGTGCTGAAGATAGAAAAGAGACAGGAAAACATGCACCAGTAGGGATAACATTACAGAACACAGTCACAAAAAAAACAAGGCAAACAAAAACCAGGCCTATGCAAATATTATGCACTTGGTATCTGCAGGCATGGAATATCTGGGAAAACAGATGGAACATGCAACTTTGACCTCCCTTTCTGTAAGCTTTTCCACCCTGAAATGTGCCACTCATCAGTTCAGGAAAGACAGTGCTATAACCTATATTGCCAGGCACACCACCTTAAGGGTACAAGAAGACACAGAATATCCAGACCATGGGAAAACCTGGGTAGCCAAAGCCACTCCAGAGAGAGCCCACTATGATAACATGAATGTAGATAAGTATGTCTATGGAGCAACTTGCAATGTGAACAGACTGACTGATGTTGTAGTGGCCAGGCTTCGGCTTGGCTACAAGTACTTCTGGCAGTTTGGGAGATACACAGATGATGATCAAACTAAATGCAAATTATGTGATCAGGCATATGGTCACTGTCTTGAACACTATGTGCTGAATTGTCCACTTATTGAGGAATATAGAGATAGACAGTATAATAACCTATGTGACATGTCAAGATATCTTATTAGTGAAGGTAGGATACCACTTATTCTAAGCAAATTTCCTAAATTTGCTTGTAACAGATAAGTGAACTGTAGATATAAATCCAAATTAATTTCCATGAACGTGCCTATCTGTGCTCATGATAATGCGAGCACAGATGGGCATGTTTGTGGAGCAACTTGCAATGTGAACAGACTGATGTTGTAGTGGCCAGGCTTAGGCTTGGTTACAGGTACTTCTGACAGTTTGGGAGACACAGATGATGATCAAACTAAATGCAAATTATGTGATCAGGCATATGGTCACTGTCTTGAACACTATGTGCTTAATTGTGCACTTATTGAGGAATATAGAGATAGACAATATAATAACCTATGTGACATGTCACGATATCTTATTCATGAAATAAGATACCTGCTTGTAACAGATAATTGAAATGTAGAAATAAACCCAAATGTACAATTGTTAACCCCTTTGGGGCCTAGTGCCTAGGCCTTTTGTGTATCCATATGCTCTTGCGCTACCGTCCACAGGATGGATATGGGGTGCACAATAAACTAGCCACTTCGGTGGCAAAATCTCTAATCCAGAGAGAGAGGTTTTTTAGCTCCAGGAAGGAAAAAAAGCTGGCAGGAAATGACAGAAATCGTACACCAACTGCAATCATTTCTGGAGTGGAATCACAGTGAATGGCCTCCACTCCACAACAACAGATATTAGTGCCAAGAAAAAAAGACCCCAATACCACCAATCCGACGACATTTATCTTTGCAAATACAGTAGTACCTCTACTTATGAGCAGCTCCCAACTTGAACAATTATGTAAGTGTATTTTTGTAGGTGCTTTTGTAAGTGATTTTTTGGGGGTCTGAAATGGATTAACCTAATTTTCATTATTTCTTATGGGAAAAATTCCTTGGTATCGGCACTTGAATAGCCGACTGGAGCAAATTTTGCTCGTAAGTAGAGGGACCACTGTATACAGGGTCTAAAGCCAGCAACGAGCAACAAAATACCTTACATCCATGGACTGCTTACAGAGTCAAATGCAATGTTTGCGGCTTTCACAGAGACCCATAAAGGATCACACATAAAGGTACTGCAAGGAGCTTGCAGTTCCATTCATTGATAACTGGGACAAATTCTATGGCAAACGTGATATGTATGCAAGGGATGGTGTTCATCTCTCTGGGGCTGGAGTGGTTGCATTAGCCGATTCGATTGAGGGGGGTCATTAGAGACTTGTCTAGGACTTTAAACTGATAGATTATAGAGGTATGGGTGTTTGTGGGAAAAAATCAGGCTGTAGTATTAGTGTTGGAAACAGCAGATATTACCAGGATACCTCAGGGATATGTTTAAAAGACAAGATTCCAAATAAAGTTGCTTGTAAAGGCAAAGCAATTGATCAACAAACAAAGAGAGATAGTAGAGGGCAACGTGTGACTAGCTCCCTTAAGGTTTACTATTCAAATAGTAGGAGTCTAAGAAATAAGATAGATGAGCTAAGATTACTTGCAAGTGCAGGTAATATAGATATTATTGCTTTAACAGAGACCTGGTTCAACCTGAAAGATAGAGAAATGCCTTCCGAGTGCAACATTCAGGGTTACAAACTACAGTCATACCCCGTGTTACGATGCTGTCATCTTACGTTATTTTCGAGTACCGATATTTATAACGTAAAAAAATTGATTGCGATTAACGATGTTTGCTTCGTGTAACGACATTCGTACCGGACCGTGTCGCCTTGGCGCCCAGCTGAGCGCGCACTCCAGGGAGCGTCAGTGTGCTATTGTTTACAAGCGAGAGCGACCACCCACCCACACCCACGCATTCATACCAGTATATTGTCATTATTCCACTGTTTTTAGTGCTTGCAACTGCTAAATAAGCCACCATGGGCCCCCAAGAAAGCTCCTAGTGCCAAGCCTGTGGTAAAGAGTGTAGCATTCATGCAGGGCGTGTAGCAGGCATGTAGGGAGTGTAGCAGGCATGCAGGGAGTGTAGCAGGCATGCAGGGAGTGTAGCAGGCATGCAGGGAGTGTAGCATGCATGCAGGGAGTGTAGCATTCATGCAGGGAGTGTAGCATTCATGCAGGGAGTGTAACATTCATGCAGGGAGTGTAGCATTCATGCAGGGAGTGTAGCATTCATGCTGGGAGTGTAGCATTCATGCAGGGAGTGTACCATTCATGCAGGGAGTGTAGCATTCATACAGGGAGTGTAGCATTCATGCAGGGAGCGTAGCATTCATGCAGGGAGTGTAGCATTCATGCAGGGAGTGTAGCATTCATGCATGGAGTGTAGCAGGCATGCAGGGAGTGTAGCAGGCATGCAGGGAGTGTAGCATTCATGCCAGTAACCCCAGAAAAGAACTTGCCACCTGCAGTGTTAATGGAAGGGATTCCCCCTTTCCCAAACACTAGCATACTACTCCACCTTCTCCCTTCCTCCCGTCCTCCACACATCAACAGCTCTTCAATAAATTAAGTGACATGTTATTGTACAATATTTACATGTGTATTTAGGTATTCTTCATTAAATTGTGTATTATTTAATGTCAAAAGTTCTAAAAATATTTTATTTAACTACTTTTGGAAGTCTTGGAGCGGATTAAATTTATTTCCATTATTTCTTATGGGAAAATTGATTCGTGTAACGATTGTTTAGCCTAAGATATGCCCTCTCTGACGGATTAATATCGTAAGTCGAGGTACCACTGTATTCCACACTGATAGGGTCAACAGGAAGGGTGGTGGGTGGCGATGTATGTCAGAGATAATTTAAATTGTTGTGTTAGACAAGATATAAGATTAGAAACATCGGACACAGAATCTGTTTGGCTACAGTTTCTCGAGGGTCGTGAAAATTAATTTTGGGTGTGATTTACAGGCCCCCCCAAGTCTGGATAGGGAGTGCAGTAAGCTGCTATGTAGAAATTCATAAGGCGTCTAGATATGAAAATGTTGTGTTAATGGAGATTTTAACTTTAGACAAATTGATTGGAACAATGTGACAGGTAATCTGAGTCTAGTGACTTTCTTGATACGGTTCAGGATTGTTTTTAAAACAGTTTGTGACAGAACCAACTAGAGGTAGCAACTTGCTTGATTTGGTTCTTGCCAACAAAGAATCACTAATTAATAATCTTGAGGTTAATGAAGAGCTTGGGGAAAGCGATCACAAATCACTTAGTTTCAATATATCATGGAATTACCCAGGTAACTGCAATCAAGTCTCTGTTCCAGACTTTCGCTTAGCCGACTTCATGGGGCTGAGAAATTACCTAGGTGGGCTAAATTGGGATGACCTGACTATGGGTCAGGTAGGTGGTTTGGTTGCCAATATGACGTTTTCCAGAGCGTAGTTCTAGCTGCCCAGACAACTTTTGTTCGAGTAGGAAATTAGATCTAACAAAAATGATCCTAAATGGATGAACAATAGATTAAAACATCTCATTTGTCAAAGAGAGGCATATATAGGCGTATCAAAGAGGGATGGACAGATAAGAAATCAATATTTTCAATTAAGAGAGAAATAAAAAAGGAATAAGAAAAGCAAAAAGGATTATGAGGCTAAGGTCGCAAGGGATTCGAAGACTAACCCAAAGGTTTCTTTCATGTATACAGAAGTAAGATTAGGGACAAGATAGGCCCACTTAAGAGTAACTCAGGACAGATCACGGACAGTGATAAGGATATGTGTGAAATTTTCAATACTTACTTCCTCTCAGTTTTTACTCAGGAAGATACTAGCGGAATTCCTGAAATAATAAATTATGTTGAACAGGAAGATAATAGACTATGCTCGATTGGGGTAACTAGTGACATGGTCCCTCAGACAAATAGAGAAATTAAAACCTAACAAATCCCAGGCCCTGATGAACTGTTTGCAAGAGTTTTAAAGGAATGTAAAGAGGAACTTAGCAAATCTTTTCAATATATCACTACAAACTGGCATAGTGCCAGACAAGTGGAAAAGGGCAAATGTAATACCTATTTACAAGGCAGGTGACAGGTCCTTAGCTTCGAACTATAGACCAATAAGCCTTACCTCCATAGTTGGTAAATTTATGGAATCAATAATTGCCGAGGCAATTCGTAGCCATCTTGATAGGCATAAATTGATTAATGAATCTCAATTTACTAACTTTTTTTACTAAGGTGTTTGAGGAGGTAGATCATGGTAATGAATATGATATTGTGTATATGGACTTCAGTAATGTGGAGGATGGGCTCCTACGATAACGTGGACGGTATGTTACTTAGCTTATTGATGAATCCCAGAAGTCGCAGCCATCCCCAACTCCTGCAAAGGAACATCTATGGCCTCACACTCCACAGGGCTGTAAGATAAACATCAATGTGTGAGTTATTGCCCCAAAGGAGCATATGCCCATATTTCAATCTTAGATGGACTGAAAGGCGTTTTACT